>BLSH010494947.1:3846521-3879693 GCA_018402905.1 Glandirana rugosa | reverse complement strand
TTTTCTTGGGCCCCCCCATTTCAATTTTGCTCTTCATCCGGAGGGTTACAGGAGGGGGACATGGAGGATGACAGGAGGGGGGCAGAAGGACACGGAGGATGACAAGAGGGGCAGGAGAAGGACATGTAGGATGACAGGAGGGGGCAGGAGAAGGACATGGAGGATGACAGGAGGGGGCAGGAGAAGGACACGGAGGATGACAGGAGGGGGCAGGAGAAGGACACGAAGGATGACAGGAGGGGGACTGGAGGAGGACACAGGGGGACAGTCAGGAATGATCGGTGCAACAGTAGGGGCAGTTACAAGCCGCAGCTGACAGCCACAGGAAGGAGAATCTGCCCCCACCGCCTCACCAATCACCCCTGACTGCCCAGGTATCGGATTAGGCATTGGAACATTTGCACGAGTACAAGTACTCATGCAAATGCTCAGTATCGGCACTGATACCAATACTAGTATCAGTATCGGTACAACCCTAATTTTGACCCGAACCCGCTGTGTTTTTATTTGTAAATACTGCTTTAGACCTTGTTCACATGTATGTGGGTTGGAGGCCCACATTTGCATTTGAATGGGCTGCCTTGCCTGCGCTTCCGGCACAAAAAAGGTGCATGCTGCATTTTAAAAATGCAGTGGCCTTGTAATCGCACCCTGCTTTTGCCCCATGCGACCTGCAGTTCCTGCACACACAAATGAACTGTTTTTAAAAGCGTGGCTCACGCACCTAAAAACACAGCAAGTTTTCCAGTGCAGGAACTGTAGGGTAAATTGCATGGTGCAAAAGAAGAATGGATTTCAAAGCCACTGCATTTGTAAAATGCAGCATGCACCTTTTTTCTGCGGGAAGCGCAGGCATGGCAGCCCATTTAAATAAATGGTCTGCTCTGCCTGTGCAAACACACATACATTTCTTTGTGCTTTTTCAAAAGATCTTGAACAGCAAATCCTGAAACCCCAGTCTCCTTTGAAATCTTTACCTAGGAGGGACCTTGCTGATGCAATATAACTACCTTGTGTCTTCTTGCTGTGCTCAGTCTTGCCATGGTGTATGACCTGGGACATGAAACTGTCTTCCATATCCTCAACTTAGTAGCATAGTTTGGCTGTTCCTCACCCAGTTTTACACCTCCAACACAGCTGTTTCTGTTTCAGTTAATGACTGTGTTTAAAGTGGTTGTCTACCCTGTGAAAAAAAAAAAACTGCAAGACAATAGCATAATGAGCTAGTATGCACCGCATACTAGCTCATTATGAATTACTCACCTTGAAATGAAGATCTGACCGGGCTGCTCGGGCCCCTCTGAGGGAGCAGACATCTTTCCTTGGATCTTGCTTCCAGGTACGAGGCTCCGGCGCTGTGACTGACCAGAGCCGCGAGACGTCACTCCCACGCATGCGCGGGAGGCCGTCTTTCCAGCAAGGTCCGGCACTATGCACTGGGCCTTTGCCGGGACATTACGGCGCATGCACAGGGACATACACGGAGCATGCGCAGTGACGCCGCAGCTGCTTGGAGGGGGAATATCTCCTAAATCGTACAGGTTTAGGAGATATTCATTTTACCTACAGGTAAGCCTTATTATAGGCTTACCTGTAGGTAAAAATGCCCATAAAGGGTAGATAACCGCTTTAAACCTACATATGAAATTGATGATCAATAGCACCTGTTTAGTATAAATGGTTAATCATACATCTGACAGTAAAACAATATCACCCACAGAGGTAAATGGAGTGGAAATGAGGCAGGGGGGGGCCTCTACCTACTCCCGACCTCGGCACTCTGTGATTTAGTTACTTTGGATGTCTTCACTCTGTGCATTAATTAATCCTGACCTCTGCACTCTGTGAGTTGCCCACTCCTAACACCTTCACTCTGCATTATGCACTCTTGACTCAAAATAAACTAGGCTTAGGTTTTGTCTGACTACACTCCTTTATGCCCTTCTCACAATTTGCCATTAGCCCCACCACTGTCCCAACCCTATTAAAAGTGAGCGTGGCCAGTAGGGTGTGAAAATGCGGTCACTTTAACCACTTCAGCCCCGGAAGGATTTCCCCCTTTAGGACCAGAGCACTTTTTGCGATTCGGCACTGCGTCGCTTTAACTGACAATTGCGCGGTCGTGCGACGTTGTACCCAAACGAAATTTACGTCCTTTTTTTCCCACAAATAGAGCTTTCTTTTGGTGGTATTTGATCAGCGCTGCGTCATTTCTGATCACCGCTATAAATAAAAGAAGAGCGACAATTTTGCAAAAAAACCCAAATTTCTTACTTTTTGCTAAAATACAAATCCAAAAAAAAAATATAAAAAAAAATTTTTTTTCATCTGTTTTGGCCAATTTATATTCTTCCTCATATTTGTGATAAAAAAATCGCAATCAGCGTTTATTGATTGGTTTGCGCAAAAGCCGCGTTTACGGATGATGAGAATTAATTTCTGGGGTTTTTATTTTTTTAAATTTTTTTACTAGTAATGGCGGCGATCTGCGATTTTTAACGGTACTGCGATATTAGGATGGGCATGTCGGAACATTTTGACACTTTTTTGGGACCATTGGCATTTATACAGCGATCAGTGCTATAAAAATGCACTGATTACTGTGTAAATGCCATTGGCAGTGAAGGGGTTAACCTGCAGGGGGTGCTCTAAGGGTTAAATGTGTTCCCTGGGCGTGTTCTAACTGTATGGGGGCTGCCCTAGCTGGGGAAAGGAAGTGATCACAGCTTCCATGTAGAGGAAGGCTGTGATCACAGCCCTTCCCCCCTCACAGAACAGAGGTCCGTGTTTACTTACACGGACCTCCGTTCTGTCACTCCGGGGGGGGGCATCGCGGGTAGCCGGCGGAGATCGAATCTACCGCACCCGCTCCCTGGCCCTCCCCGGACACAGTGGGCGCGTGCGCTCACTGTGCGCGATCTGGCACCCGCCGTCATATGACGGCGTTTTGCCTACAAGAGCCACTCTGTCGCCGTCAAATGCCGATCAGCCGTCGGCAAGCGGTTAAAGGATAGGTTCACCATTTGTAACATGTTACACATGTATAAAGGGTGTAACATGTTTCTGTTCCCCAGTTCTCACAGCCCCCCGATCCCCCATTGTGACAGCGGATGGGGAATCCTGTACCTGTACCCGCTGTGGTACAAGGGAGTTGTATGAGCAGACTAGAAAACTTGGTCGTACCAACAAGCGCTCATACGACCATTGTATCGTGTGTACAGAGAAGTTGGTACAACAAAGTTGTGTTGTGCAAAACACGCATGCTCCCAAGTCAGGAACGGCCGGATGCTAATTACATGCATCTGAACGTTCTTCTGGGGTCGTACGATCGTGTAGTGCAGTCAGTATGCTACATACAACAGCCAACATACGATTTGCGACGATCATACGTACGATCGTCGTTCCGTGTGTACGAGGCTTCAGTGTCTGCAGGAGCCTGACATTGCACCCTTGCTATCTACTGATCATGGGTGCAATGCTTTGCGTGCTCCTTAGAACAAAAAAAAAATGCATTTTTACTTTACCTACCAAAAATGGCCATTTATTTATTTACTTTTTTAAAGGTGAACTTATTCTTTAAAGCGGTTGTCTACCCTTTAGAGGGGTTTTTACCTACAGGTAAGCCTATAAAGGCTTACCTGTAGGTAAAATGAATATCTCCTAAACCTGTAAGGTTTAGGAGATATTCCCCTTCCAAGCAACTGTGGCGTTACGGCGCATGCACCGTGTATGTCCCGGCAAAGGCCCGGCACATAGCGCCGGACCTTGCCGGAAAGACGGGCTCCCGCGCGCATGCGTGGGAGTGATGTCTTGCGGCTCCGGCCAGTCACAGCACCGGAGCCGCGTACCCGGAAGCAAGATCCGAGGGAAGATGTCCGCTCCCTCAGAGGGGACCAAGCAGCTCGGTCGGATCTTCGTTTCAAGGTGAGTATTTCATAATGAGCTAGTATGCGGTGCATACTAGCTCATTATGCTATTGTCTTGCAGGTTTTTATTTTTTTATTTTTACTGGGTAGACAACCACTTTAAGCTAGACAGCTAGTAGTTAAGTAGTCACATTCAGCAGGACTTGTTTGTGATATTGAAGATGTTTCTCCAAGATATGTCTTTCCATTCTAATGAGTGTCAGGAAGCTACCCCCAAACATTTCTATCCACACAGGTAGCACCAACACCTAAGGCTCCATGCACACTGTAGTTGCTAAATGGTAGTTTTTGGGCATTTGGGCATTTTTTTAACAGCCCATAAACTCCCTTCTATGTAATCCTATGTGTCCATGCACACATGTTGTTTTTCTGACCACAAAAAACTCTGAAAGCTTAAAAACGCTCATAAACTCCCAAAAACGCTAAAAAACCAGCGTTTTTGGATGTTTTTGATCCATTGAAAAAAAAAAAGCGCTCAAAAACGCTGATGCTCAAAAACGCTAGTGCATTAATATGCTGATAACAGCTGAAAAACTCACTACAAAGCTACTGACGTTTCGTTTTTTAATGTCCAGTGTACATGGAGCCTTAATCCAATCACCATGGAATGTGTCAAGGCAGATGTTGATTGCCCAAAAATTGTATGGGAGGTGTGAAAGTGGTGAAGACCCCCTGTTCTAGTTACATCATCCATGCTTGGTGTCAGGAGGTCTGCCTAGGTCACCTGAGCAGAATCCAACTTTTACCCACATTTCTAAATGTCGATTTCTAAACTGAAATGATTGAGCGATATTATTCTACCTGCAAAGAAGGACAGTAATATTTGAGTTCAGTTTTCTAATGTATTGCCAGTTACACTTTGTATGACACTTATAAAGAGCTGTCGGAAAATGCCCGCCTTGCTTCCTCTCTGTAGAACGTGTCTCGGCTAGCAGCATAATCCCAGACGTTGGGGAGGCCGGGCAAAATGCAGCAGTCCAGGGCGCTGCGATTGATGTTCATGTTTCGGACGCCGTACCACTCATTGGTCTTCCGGTCATAGTACTCTGCTTCGAAGATCGTTTCGAAACCGTTGAAACCTCCGGTCACATAAAGGAGATCCTCCAATACTTCAATCCCGAAGTTGCTGCGTTGGTTGAACATGGAGGCGATCTCGGTCCAGCTGTTGTTGGCTGGGTTATAGGCCTCGGCACTGTGCAGTCTGTTGATTCCATTAGATCCTCCGACCTGTAAGAGACAACACGTGTTCATGGGCGTCCGCAGGTAGGGGCAAGGGGAATCTGGGGTTCCCCACTAGGTCCTTATCCTCTTGAGCCATGTATGCGGTTTCTGACAGTCTCTTGGGCTATGTATGCAGTTTCTGATTATCTCTTGTGCTATGTCCGCAGTCTCCAACCGTCTCCTGTAGTATGTCCGCAGTCTCTGACTGTCTCCTGTACCATGTCTGCAGTCTCTGACCGTCTCCTGTACCATGTCTGCAGTCTCTGACTGTCTCCTGTACCATGTCTGCAGTCTCTGACCGTCTCCTGTACCATGTCTGCAGTCTCTGACTGTCTCCTGTACCTTGTCTGCAGTCTCTGACCGTCTCCTGTACCATGTCTGCAGTCTCTGACCGTCTCCTGTATCATGTCTGCAGTCTCTGACCATTTCCTGTACCATGTCCGCAGTCTCTGACCATCTCCTGTATCATGTCTGCAGTCTCTGATGTCTACTGTACTATGTCTGCAGTCTCTGATCATCTTTTGTACCATGTCTGCAGTCTCTGACTGTCTCTTGTATCATGTCTGTAGTCTCTGACCATGTCCTGTACTATGTCTGCAGTCTCTGACCATCTTCTGTACAATGTCTGCAGTCTCTGACCGTCTCCTGTACCATGTCTGCAGTCTCTGACTGTTTCCTGTACAATGACTGCGGTCTCTGACCGCGATAATGTGATAATGACATTGTCAAAAGGGGCATGGGTGACCTTAAAATGATCCCCCCCCCCTGAAAAAACTTCTGCGGATGCCCATGCACGTTTTACTGTGTTCTACTTCATGTGGCAAGCAGGTTTCACAAGGATGATGGGTATGGTCTTGCATGCAACTCTTGCATTGTGGAAGGGCCCACTGTATTTTTCTATTGTTCCCAGAGTTGGGCTTTAAGAACATACTCTTCTAGATTCTTACTATTACCTTTTTGGCCTTATTGACTTGATTTTCTTAAAGTGTTTGTAAACTCATATAATAAAGTCTATGCCAGCCCCTCTATTAGAGGCTGGCATAGCACACTGTGACAGGTTTTTTAAATACCTATTTAGAGCTGTCTTCAGGCCGGTCACATGACTCACGGCCGCTTTTTAGCTCCAATGGATGCATAGTGCAGGAGGGACTGAGATCTCCATCTGACGTCAGCTGGGGAGATCACATGGCCGCTCAGCCCCTCCTGCAGCAGCCATGGAAAGCAGCCTGAAGTCTTGTGACCGGCCTGAAGATCGGGCTGAACAGGTACTCATTTTTTATAACAGCTGGCACAGTGTGCTATGCCAGCCTCAAATAGAGGGCCTGGCATAGACTTTTTAATTTTTACATCCCGCTAATAGCGGCGCTAGCGGTCCGGGGGGAGGAGGCGGTTACAGAGACACAGGCAGCGAGGAGGGAGAGAGATAAGAGCAGGGCTGCTGACGTCACAGACAACGGTGGTCAGAGCTCAGAAGCCCTGGCTTCATTGTCTATGCAGAGAGGGGGATACAGGAAGTGCCAAGTTTGGGGGGGGGGTTTACAGTTTAGAGGGGGGCAGATTACATAGCACAAGCACTGTGCTGTTTTAATTTGCTTTAAGGGACCAGGATTTGTAATTTTTTTTTTTGGGTTAACAAACGCTTTAACTTCATAGCTAAGCTCCACCAACTGCCATGCCCATGTCCAATGAAAATACCCTTACTGAGTGCTAAGGCTGCCTCACTGGACAATGGATTGGACAATCTCCAAGGCTTAGCCACAACATCCTGGCTAAGCCTTGGAGATTGTCCAATCCATTTTCCAGAGAAGTAGCCTCCGTGGACAGAAAGGGCATTCTCAATGGCATGGGAATTGTTGGAGCTTACCTATGAAGTCAAGGAAAAGCAGGACACAGGCTAATAAGGCTAAAAAAAAGAGTAAAAGCAAGTATCTAGAAGAGTCTGCTCTTAAAGCCCAACTCCGAGTAAAACAAAAATGCAGTGGCCCCCACCACACTGGAAGGTTACATATTCTTTAATGTCAGAGTTCTAGCATGCAATTATTTCCAGTGGCTATAGCTGTAAGCAATAATAATTGAGGTTGATTTACTAAAACTGAAGGGTGCAAAATCTGGTGCAGCATAAAAATCAATCAACTTCCATTTTTTTTTTTTGTCAAAGAGTAATTGAGCAAGCTGAAGATAGAAGCTGATTGGCTCCCATGTACAGCTCCACCAGATTTTACACTTTGCAGTCTTAGTAAATCCACCCCATTGTGTACTCCCTGCAGGGACGGCTCCCCGCCGGGAGAAAACAATAGCTCCTCGGGAGAGATTCCCCCATCAACACTGACTGTGTTGATGGGGGATTTGAGTGCTTTTAGCATAATCTATGGCCAGCCTAGGTCAAGTGGTTAAGCATATTATTCCTTGCTCCGGCAAGCTACCTTGATCTGCCATAGCCTCCTTGGTAAGCTATTTCCAGCTGTGGTCGCATTCCTGCCTCCACCATGTAAAATGCATGGTTAATAGCCCTGCATTGTATGTGATGATGCACAGATCGGAGCTTCAGAGAGTAAAGAGCAGTGCTGGAGTGAAGAGTCAGGTAAGTAATGCAGCCCCTTGCTCTACCCCTTAGGCTTAACAAGCGTAACCTTAACAAGGATAAGTTCACCTTTTGGGACATGTTTCATGTTCTACCCATATTTAGGGTGAAACATGTAACATGTTCCAGCAGCTGCAGTCTCCCCCCTCCCAGTGACAGTGAACGGGGATCTTCCCCTGGAGCCGGTTGTCACTATTTAAAAATAATGCAGCTATGTGGGGCTCCTCCCACACATCTGCGTCATTCATTCCGTTTCCTGTGAATGACTTGAACTACAAGTACAGTCAGCCTTTGTGGCTGATGGCTTGTAGTTCAGAATGGACTGCGAGGTCACTGATGAGCGGCCTCGTAGTTCTTTCACAAGCCCTGAAGGGCTGCAGGGCATGTCTGCAGGAGTCTGTCATTGCACCCCGATCCACTGATGACAGGTGCAATGCTTTTCAGGCTTCTTAGTTAAAACAATAAATAATAATAAATAAATAAATAATAAATGCTAATTTCATTACTGCATAAATATGTGCATTGGTGAACTCATCCTTTAAAGTGGTTGTCAACTCTTGACAACCACTTTAAACTACAGGTAAGCCTGTAATCAGGCTTACCTGTAGGTTCCCTGTATATCTCCTAAACCTCTACGGTTTAGGAGATATACCCTATACTGGCATGTGCCGTGGTCATTCAGCACATGCATAGTGAAGAAATGGCCTCCGTGCTGTTCCTTCACTGACAGCGCGCTGCAGTTTGCGGCTCCCGCAGGCATGCGAGGGAGTGACGTCACGCGACTCCGGCCAGTCGCAGCGCCGGAGTTCGCGGCCCCGTAAGGAAGAAGGGCAAAGATGGACGCTTCCTACTGCGGTGACAGCGCGGGCGTCAATGGCAGGTAAGTGGCACATAATAGGCTAGTGTGTGTTGCATAGATGCCTATTATGCTTTTACATTGCAGGTAAATAAGAGGAAATAAACCCATCAGGGTTTACTTCCTCTTTAAAGTGAACGTCAAGTCAAAGCCATTTTCCTAGTTTTGGATGGAGTGGGGAAGGTTTAGTCCTCCTATCAGGGGCTCTGTAAGAGAGATATCCCCTCATTTCCAGTTCTCCTGACAACAGTTTAAATTGCTGCAATTTATAATTCTCATTAAATCTTATTTGGGTAGAAAGTAATCAATGCACATACTGCATAGACTAGATCTCCATATGCGATGACACCGACACCACTACGTGGGCTCTGCATTGGGGCAATCATGGTCCATTGGTCTGTATCTGGGCTGTAGACTTCCGCTGTAAAGAGGTATTCTTCTCCACTGAATCCACCACATATATAGATCTGTAAAAAAATAATAAAAGTGATATTAAACTCTTCACTTTTGATAGACTAAATGGCATTGGGGGAGGGGGGGGGGACCGCATAGGTGTGAATAGGCCTTAACAGTACAGCAACACACCAGAAGTCTGATATAGCTCAATGAAAGCTGAAAACCCCCCAAAGGATTTTTTACAAGGTAGAAAACCTTCTGCATGTAGCTCCCCCCACAGCACCCCTTAAACACATACCTGAGCCAGATCTCGATCCAGCGATGTACATGAGAGCTGAGGCTCTCTCAGCTCTCTCCTTCCTCATTGGCTCAGATACAGCAACGGGAGCTGCTGTCAATCTCAGCCAGTGATAAGGGAGTGGGAGGCGGAGCAGAGCCCCGTTCTGTGTGTCCATAGGCTTGGGAGCGAGCATGCATGAGTGCCCCATAGCAAGTGGCTTGCTATGGGGCACTCAACGGGGGGGAGGAGCCAGGAGAGCCAATGGGGGACCCAGAAAAGAGGAGATTCGGGCCTGCACCATGCAAAACCATTGCACAGAGCAGGTAAGTATAAAAGGTTTGTTTTTTTTTTTAATAAAAACTATACATTTACAATCCATTTAAAAGAAACCTGGACAATACCTAGTACTCTGCTTATACTGCTAATTTGCTTGTCTGTTTTTATACTTATAAATAAAGAAGAAAAAAGAAAAATAAGAAACCCATCCTTTCTTCACTGCTTAGCAGGTCCCTGACCTGGAAGAAGGAAAGTCCCCTGACCCCCATGTCATTGCTGAGTCCTGTAGTGGCCCAGTGGTCAGGGGAGGGAACCACTTCAAGCTGCAGCGGACAAAGTCATCCGATGCTCACTGAAGTGCTGTATGCCAAAGAAACCGATGGGGGCTGCAGCTCTAGAATGTAGGTGTGTGTAAGACCAATTGGTTTTTAAGTGAGTGTCTATAACTTACCTTGCCATTGAGGGTGGTGGCTTTTGCATCACTTCTTATTTCATTCATTGGAGCTATGATACCCCATTGATTGGTTTCTGGGTCGTAACATTCTACAGATTTCAGGCGAATGTGGCCATCAAACCCGCCCATGGCATAGATCCGATTTTCCAGGACTGCTGTGCTTACATAACAGCGCTTATTATTCATTGGAGCCACTTGTCGCCAGATCTTCTTGACTGGGTCAAACTGTCTTACGCTATTAAAGAAATCGATGCCATTAAATCCTCCAATCAGGTACACATATCCATTTAGGTACACAGTTCCATGGTAGGCCCTGGGGCTTTCCATATCGTTGGTAATGTCAACCCAGCGGTCAACTCTGCAGTCATAGGTCTCCATGGCATTGGTAGGGTTTCTAGAGCTCCAGCCGCCAATGGCGAGTAGAAATGCGCTTGGCAGGCGTGGCCTTGTCAATGGGTTCATAAAATTTAACCTGGAGTATCCATGTGCATTTAAGGCATACTTTGCTTTTAGCACATTGGTGACAATATCCATGCATTCCTTGTTGTGCTGTATGTGGATGTTGGTTAGCACGTTGTTCATTAAATACGTTGTTTGCATCAATGCCATTCGAACCTGGGGAAGAAGAGAAAAAGGGGTTTTATACTGTAGAGGTCATCAAAACTCAGCAGAGAATCATCGATATACAACAGTCCAATATAACACTGGCACAACATAAGCTGTGAAGTATGCAGTTTCCTTATCCAAAGAATACTGGTAAGGAAGCAATGGTGTTACGAATTTATAATTTCACAATACCAGAGTGCTTAATTGGAGGGGTGGTGGTAAGGCCTCATACACACGGACGTTTCTTAAAAAATAAACAAACCCTCGGGCCCGACGCCAAGGAAAAAAAATTGGCGTTTTTCGGCGTTATGCATCGGCGATAGTGAGCGTTAGCGAGCGTCGGCGTCAAAAAACTCCAAAACGTTACAGCCTCAGAACGCGCTGGCCGTGGGTTCTAGTTTCAGCTCACTAACGCCGACGCCATCTACAGCTCAAAATGATTAGTTAAACCCACAAGTGCTTTTCTTTACCACTACTATTCCTTTATATTGGCTTTTAAAATTTACAAATGCAACAATTTAGAAATTGGATGAAAGGTTTAGCACTGGGAAACATTTTTTGAAAGATAAAAAGTGCATTTTAAATGCAACTATATAGATCAGAGCAAAATGAGGGACAAATGAGGAGGAAAGAGGAATAGAGGGACTTTGTTTCAATTAGGGATGGTCCCTCGAAATCAGGGACAGTTGGGAGCTATGTGGGTGGGGGAAATGATATTCACCCCTTTAGGGACCTGTGTCAAGATGACTGCTCCAATCTTGTGGGACATCAGTATCCAATAAGATCACTGTCCTCCCCAAGATGGCCACATGGAGCCCAAGATAAAAGACATTTACTCCCCACTGCGCTACTGCCAACCTGAAGAAGAAGCCCAGTGCCACCTTCAGGTTGGAGGATGTACCACAGCTTGCCCTGTTTACATAATGGTTGGAGCCGGCAGAAATCCAACATTGTCAAATTACTTTCCTCAAGAAAACTCCGGCAGGGAATGTCAGCTATGGTCAAGGTGCCTATAGAGCGTTGGTAGGCAACCTGGAGCCCTCCAGCAGTTACAGAACTACAAGTCCCATCATGCCTCTGAGAGTAATTGTAACTGCCAGCCTTGCAATGCCTCATGGGAAATGCAGTTCCCAACAGCAACAGCTGGAGGGCTACTGGTTGCCTACCCCTGCAGAAGCAAACATGATCTAGGCATAAATGGGTTGGGATGACAAACACTCTCAGATATCGAAACGTACCTTTAAGCCCCTTTCACACGAGCGGATCATTCGGGTCCGCCTGTCAGTTTTTCAGGCGGACCCGAACGGACGCACCATTGCTCTCTATGGAGCGACGGATGTCAGCAGTGACATGTCCGCTGACACCCGATCCGCTCCGATCCGCCAAAAACAGACGGATGTAAACCCTATTTTCCATCCGTCTGCCGGATCGGATGAACATGGACAGAGGGTCCGTGTTCATCCGATTCTTCATAGAGCAGAATGGAGCTGTGACAGGACAGTCTCTGCACGGAGTGCAAAAACTGTCCTGTCATCCGCCGGCTCAGCGGGGATAAACGGATGGATCAAAACGGGCTCCGCTCGTGTGAAAAGGACCCTAAGACTGTTCAGTTTAATGAGGTTCACTCTGAAAAAAATAATAAATAAAAGTCAGCAACTAAAAATCCTGTAGCTGCTGATTTTTAATAAAAGTACATTTACTTGTCTAGGGATCCAGCGGCGGGATCCTAATTTTGGGAAGCCGGCTATGCTACTTTCTGCTTCAAAGTCGGCTGCCCGCTGCGCATGCGTGAGTTTCGCTGCGCTTTGTAAATGGTCCTGCAGTCTTCTGGGACCCAGAAGACTGTGTGGAGGGAGGGGGAGAGGAGGAGAACTTCCGCTTGGATCGCCAGGACATCTGAGCAAAAGTGGGAGCAGTTCCCTGTCAAAACTAGGTACCTGCCTCCCCCCACAAAAAATGACGTGCCAAATGTGACAATGGGGGAGGACTTAAAGTGGAACTTTCCCTTTTGGGTAGAGTTCCGCTTTAAGATTACCTAGTACATTGTGTGTACATTTTTACAACCCGCGGGCAGGAAAGGGTTAAACACCCTCACTATTTTTCTCAAAGAACTTTTTATTGTTTTTCTTTTTCTTGCAGTGGGGGTGAGTTACTAAATCAGGAGAGTGCAAAATTGGATGCAGCTCTACATAGAAACCAATCAGCTTCCGTTTTTTTTTTTGTGAAAGTTTAAAAGAGTTGTAAAGTCTCAAGGTTTTTCACCTTAATGCATTCTATGCAATAAGGTGAAAAACCTTCTGTACTGCAGCAGCCCCCCAGAGCCCCCCTTTTACTTACCTGAGCCCAATCATTCCAACGTCAAGAACAAGCCCAGCAGCTCCAGCCCCTGTCTCGGGTCCTCTTTGGATAGATTGATAGCAGCGGGAGCCATGGGCTCCCACTGCTGTCAATCAAATCCAGTGACACAGGAACCGGGGCGGGGCAGAGTCCTGCTGTCGGCTCTCCATGGGGACACTCACCAAAGAGGAGAAGCTAGGGCCCCAGAAAAGGAGGACCCAGGGCCGGCTCTACCACTAGGCGGAGTAGGCGGCCGCCTAGGGTGCGCTGCCGTCCAGGGCGCCCAGCCCCTGTCTATATGCTACCCAAACCTGTCCATATACTACCCCAGGCTGTCCATATACTACCCCAGGCTGTCCATATACTACCCCAGGCTGTCCATATACTACCCCAGCCTGTCCATATACTACCATAGCCTGTCCATATACCTGTGGACCACAGCTGGCATGGGGAAGCGAAAAAATAGGTAGAGAGGCACTGCAAAAATCTCCACCTCTACCACCTCCATCGTATACATGCACAAGGAAAAGGGGTGGAGCCAAAGGGGGCGGCAAAATTAGGTTTCACCTAGGGTGTCAAAAATCCTTGCACCAGCCCTGGGAGGACCGGGGCCGTTCTGTGCAAAACCCTTGCACAGAGCAGGTAAGTATAACATGTTTGTTATTTAAAAAGCAAAAAACAAACCTTTACAATCACTTTAAAGTATAACTGAAGGCAAAAGGTTTTTTTAGTTTTGGATAGAGGGGAGAAGGATTAGAGAACTCCTCTCAGTTTTTATTGCTGTCTGCATCCCTGTTAGGGAGTATCACTCTCTGTATTTGTCCTGTTTACCATTATCATTAAGGCCCCTTTCACACCGGGGCCGTCCGTGCGCTAGCGGTAAAACACCGCTAATTTGCGGCACTTTACCGCTCGTTATAGCTATTCGGGCGGCAGAGGTGCACTTTAAGGGCTCAAACACATGGACGTTTTTTGACGCCGGCGTTTTCTGGCGTTTTTTGCAGCTCTCCATGTTAGTCAATAGCCCCATAAAAACGTTGGCATTTTTGAGCTGTAGATGGCTTCGGCGTTAGTAAGCTGAAAGTAGAACCCACGGCCATCGCGTTCTGAGGCTGTAACATTTTGGCATTTTTTGACGCCGACGCCGCAAAACGCCAACAAACGCCAACTAATATTGTACCGACGTTTTCCGGCGTTTTTTGACGCCAACGTTTTTAGGTTGAAAAATAGCAGAGGGATGATTTTTTTAAAAAAACGCCTATTGACGCCGATGCTCACTAACACCGATGCATAACGCCGAAAAACGCTGATTTTTTTCCCTTGATGTCGGCCACAACGTTTTGTTTATTTTTAAAGATACGCCCGTGTGTATGAGGCCTTAACCCCCCCCCCCCCCCCCACAAGGGCTTAAACAGGGGTTAAAAGTGCCGGTTTGCGGCGCTCCCGAAGTGGTGTTCAATGCTTCGGGAGCGCTGTCCCATTGTTTTCAATGGGCAGGGGCGGTATAGGAGTGGTGAACACACCGCACCCACACCGCTGCAAAGATGCGGCTTACAGGACTTTTTTTTTACCGTCCTGCAAGCGCACCACCCCAGTGTGAAAGCACTCTGGCTTTCACACTGGGGTGTATTGGGGGGAGTTTTTCAGGCGCTTTTTAGACGATATTTTTAGTGCAAAAGCACCTAAAAAACGCCTTGGTGTGAAAGGGGTCTTAAAGTGAAAGTAAAAAAAAAAACAAATTTTGGGTTGTCCCCAGAAATGTGATAGAGGGGAAATCTTAGAGACATTAGTCCTGGCGTATCTCCCCAATGGGAGAAATATTGCAAAAATAAACCTTACAGGGGTAATAACCCTCCCTTACTCTATCCAAAATGAAAAAAAAAAAACTTTTTCCTGTAGTTCTACTTTAACTGAACAAGCTGGAGTTAGAAGCTGATTGGATACTAAGCAGAGCTGTGCCAGATTTTGCACTCCCCAGTTTTAGTAAATCAACCCCAATGAGTAAATGGAGTTCTCCACCTTACCTTAGGCAGTAGGGTGGTGATGTATTTCCTACGATCAGTTGGGCTGTGGTCAATCCATTTCATGACCGCTTCAAAGATGATTTCCTCATTCTTAACATTAAGATCGTCTTTTTTGAGAAGGTCCTCAAACTCTGTCAGCGTGAGTTCCATAAGCTCCTCTGAGGTTGATGCTATTTGGTGAAAATGTTGAAGAATATAGGCATGGCTGTTCTCACGCAGCTTGAGGCAATGAAAGTAGCTGGAGAATCTGCCAATGCCAATGCAGTTCTCAGGGCATAGCTGGCCAATTAAGAAATCTGAGCAACGCCATTGCAGGCCCAAGATGTTGAATTGGTCTGCAGCCATAAATAGTTCTTCCACGTTCTCGGAGTTGATGGATACTGCATTGTTGTAGGCATATTGAAGGATCAACCTCATCATGTCCGGGGAAATTCCAGGTATATGGTACAGGTTTTTATCAGTCTCTGACCATCTTTTAGAAAACAGAGTCCTGGGAGGAGGAGAAGAATTCACATTAAACTGCTGTTTTTAAGTAAAATTTTTTATTCATTCAATATGTTTTTTTTTTGGATTTAAAGTAACACAAATGCAACACGTAGGTCTGTAGTTCATGGTGGCCCAGGTAGAGTGAATATCAAGCAAAAACATTTAGCAAAGCAGTAAAACCTGCTTAGAACAGAAGATATTCGCACGTCTCATCCCATCACATCTCCCAAAAATAAAAGGATATTTCCTCATTTTAGGACAGCAAGCGGAACCATGCAAATAATTTCCTTTCACCGCATTGGTGAGCTGTACATCCAGAACCACTGGGATATAGTGCAAATATTGGCTAATATAGGGCCATTCATTCCAAACTGCACACAGCTTTTTTTATTTTTCTGAGCCCGCGGTGCCCAAAAATAAAAAACCAAAATGAACCAAAACATTCTTATGTGAGCAAACATAAAAAGTGCACTAACCAGTTGCCAACCGCCCGCTGTGGATTGACGGCGACAACATGGCCCTCCTGCGTGAATCGCCGTCATCTGACACCAGGCGCGGGAGCGTGTATTGTGGAAGCGTGAGCGCCGCTGGAGCCGCGCTCACTGGCTAGCAGGGGAGCCAATCAGCGGGTGGGACGGACTCTATGTCTGCTGGCTACCCGCGATCGCTCCCCTGCAGTGACGGAACGGGGATCTGTGAATGTAAACAAGCAGATCCACATTCTGACAGGGGAGAGGAGTGTGATCGTATGTTCCCTGTATATGGGAGCAGCGATCTCTCTCCATACAGTTAGAACACACTGACAGGGAACACATTTAACCCTTTGATTGCCCCCTAGTGTTAAACCCTTCCCTGTCAGTGACATTTACAAAGTAATCAGTGCATTTTCATAGCACAGATCGCTGTATAAATGCCAATGGTCCCAAAACAGTGTCAAAATGGTCCGTCATGTCCGCCGCAATATCGCAGTACCGATAAAAATCGCAGATCACCACCATTACTAGTAAAAAAAAAAAAGTAATGATAAAAACGCCATAAATCAATTCTCATAGTTTGTAGGCGCTATAACTTTTGCGCAAACCAATCAATATACGCTTATTGCAATTTGTTTTACCAAAAATATGTAGCAGAATACATTTTGGCCTAAACTGATGAATAAATTCGTTTTTTTTATATACTTTTTCTGGATATTTATTATAGCAAAAAGTAAAAATGTTGTTCTTTTTTTCAAAATTGTCATTCTTTTTTTGTTTATAGCGCAAAAAATAAAAACTGCAGAGGTGATCAAATACCATCACAAGAAAGCTCTATTTGTGCTCTATTTGTGGGAATTTAGTTTGGGTACAACTTTGCACGACCGTGCAATCGTCAGTTAAAGCGGCGCAGGGCTGTATCGCAAAAAGAGCTCTGTCAGGAAGGGGGTAAATCCTTCTGGGGCTGAAGTGGCTAAGGTGTATCAAATGGTCACCAGCCAAAGAGGAAGGATCCCTCCCTTACCCCCTGGAGTGCAATATTTCTGACAGGGGTAAGTCACACTTATGTCCAGCTAGCCAAAAGAGCCTGCAGACCCCTCTCCCCGTGATCAGCCAAAGCCAACCAACGAGCTGTGGGTGGGGGCTCCCCTGAAGAGAGGACCCCCAAGGCTGGGAAGGAATGAATCTAAGGGCCACTAGGGAAATAAGTCCCAACCTGTCAGAGAAATTGTATGCATAGTCATGTGTACATGCTCATAATTATTCTCGAGTGACAACTAGAAGTGCCCTAACTCATGCGTGTACAATAGGGATGGGCGAGCGGTTCGGCCCGAGCATGAGGTCGGGCCAAACATTTGCCTGTTGAGCCATTCGCTGAACACCCGAATTTGCAGGGTGTTTGCCTCGATGAACACCCTGCAATGCACTGAGTAATGCACAGTGCCCTTTGTGCCCTGATTGGGCAAAGCTTTGCCCAATCATGGTGCAGTGTAAGCTGGGAATCTGGCCACTGCATCTTTAACTACTGATGAGTCATTAGCTGTCAATGGGTTTACCCACTGACGGCACGTGAAGTCAGAAGGGGGTGGGGCAACTGGGTGACGTAAGTAGATGGTCCCGCTCCTTGCCTATATAAGAGCTGTCAAAGTGCAGGGTGAGCAGTCAGAGGGAGGCCTCCCAGGGGGTGGAAGAGTCTTAATTTTTTTCATTTTTCGGGTCCGTCTAGCGTCATGATTGACGGTGAATTTTTTGATAAAGGATTTGTCAAAAACTGTATCCTGTTATTCTTTCTTTTTGACACTTTTATTGGTGAATGGATACAGATAAGATGTACCCGATACCCATTCACTTAGGGGGGGCCCCCTTGTTAAAGGGGGCTTCAAGATTCCGATAAGCCCCCCACCAGAAGACCCCAACAACCACAGCCCAGGGTTGTCAGGAAGAGGCTCTTGTCCCCATCAATATGGCCCCCCTGCTCCAAAGCACACACCCCCCATGTTGAGGGCATGTGGCCTGGTATGGTTCAGGACCTGTCAGGCTGCATGCTCGGACAAGGGTCTGGTATGGGTTTTAGGGGGGACCCAACGCCGTTTTATTTTTACATTTTGGCATGGGGTTCCCCTTAAAATCC
The DNA here is from genome assembly GCA_018402905.1 of Glandirana rugosa. Taxonomy (NCBI): domain Eukaryota; kingdom Metazoa; phylum Chordata; class Amphibia; order Anura; family Ranidae; genus Glandirana; species Glandirana rugosa. The sequence continues at coordinate 3,861,646 of BLSH010494947.1, read as the reverse complement.
ATACTAGACCCGTAGCACCTGGTATGGACTGGGGTTGGACCCCACGCGTTTTTTTTTTTAATAGTTGGGTGCCAGCAATTGTAACCGTAAATCATTTTAAATTGGCTTTTTTTTCTTTAGAAATGTCAGTTTTGTTGTAGCATGTTCTGTATATGCTACAAATGCGCCACTTTACAGGCACATTAAGTGCCCCCCGACATTTTAAAGGAATTTTTCATTTACATGGTTGCACTTTAAGCATCATTAAAATCACTGCTCCTGAAAAAACAATAGTTTTTAAAAAAAAAAATTATTGATACATGTCCTCCGGGGCAGTACACAGACCCCTATACCCCTTTTATGGCCAATTACTTACATATAAGCCTTCAAAATTGGCACTTTTGATTTTTTCCTTTTCGGCTCCCATAGACTTCAATGGGGTTCGCTGTTCGGGTTGGAACATTTCCCCTGTTCGGGAGTTCTGCTGCGATCCAAACAGGGGGATGTTCGGCCCATCCCTAAGTGGCTTCAGAGACCAGAGGATTGCTGAGTGGTCATCAGCTTCTACTGCCTGGAACCTGATCCTGTGTCTGTTTCTGTGTGTACCCAGCCTCTTTGTCTCTTTGCTCGTTTCTGATACCTTGTTGCTGACCCAGCTTGTGACCTGACTCTGCCTTTTGCCTATTGTTCTGGAGCCGTCTCTGCTCTCCTGATACCGACCCTGGCCTGGCCCTTACTCTGCTCTTGATCTGATTCAGTACCTCTGCTGGGTGACCACTACCGACTTCTGCCTGCCTGATCACCTGAGATCTTGCATCCTCCTGCTCACCAGCTTCTTTGCTGCCTGCTGCCGCATACCTGCACCTGCCAGTCTGAGTGTTGGTCTACACCTGCTGCCGTGTACCCAACCCTGCAGGTCCACCCATCTGCTGTCCTGCACCTGCTGCAAGTGTCTTCAGTCCAGGATCTCCAACCAGGCACCCGTGCCACTGCATGCCCTGTTATATCCTGCCACCAAAAAAGTGCATTTGAAACACTCACAAAACAAATGTACATAGGAGTGTGTCTCTTTTTCAACCCCCAAAGGAGTAGGACCTTACCCTGACCCCCCAGGAAGTAAGGCTCCTGACTGGGGTAAGGCTCGAACATGGTCCACCTAGCCAAAAGGCCTGTCGGACCTCTCGCCTCATACCCAGCCGAAGCCAACCACCGAGTACTAGGTAAAGGGATCTCCTGAAGAGAACAGCCCACCCCCCGCTTCAGGGAAGGAAGGAACTTAATGGCCACACATCCTCCACCTAGACTTCAGGGTAGGCCCCAGGGCCCACACCCTTCATCCAAGTAGAAGAAACACTGACAAAAAAAGTGCACTGAAGGGTGTGTCTCTTGTCCACCTCCTGAAGGAGTAGGACCTTGCCCTGACACCCTGAGACACAAGACTCCTGACTGGGGCAAGGCTTTAACATGGTCCACCTAGCCAAAAAGCTTGGCGGAACCCTCGCCTCATGGCCAGCCAAAGCCATGGCCAGCCAAATGGCCACACATCCTCCCCCTAGACTTCAGGGTAAGCCCAAGGGCCCACACCCTCCATCCAAGTGAAAGAAACACAAATGAAAACACAGAGTAACAAAACGGTTAAGAAAAATGAAATAGTGCTGGTACAGGTGCACTGACTAAGCCTTGCAGCCTGGTAGCAAAAATTGCCCCGGACTTAGTCAAAAGGCCTAGCCCATAGAGCTCTACATAAAAAAACAAGTGACATGGCCATGTGCTTTTTCACACTGTGAGGTCCCCAAGGCCAAGATCCTAGCCAAGAAGCTATTGCAGACTATTTGTAGAATTCTGAGGCATTATGGATTATTATATATGGGGGATGGGCTCCCTTCTATTTCTCTGTGGACTGGCTGATGGCTGGCGGTCTTGTGGCGTTTTGATGATCTGGTGGTGAGCTTTTCATATAATTCTCATATAGTTATAGGTATAGTTACGGATACTATCCCATCTTCTATTATGGGCACCCTGGAATCTATTTATTTTCTATTTTTTGGATGCAACCACTCTTTATACAGAATGGTCTAAGTTTCCATTTGTGATGCTGAGTGGGTCCTTGTGCAATTACTCTTTCAAAGGATAATATTTACAACTGCGGAGACTGTTAATTTTAATGTAGAGGTGAGCAAGAATGCCTGTCAAGGATGTTTGGGAAGCCATATAGCTGAATAACCCCTTATGGTGTCAATTTTTCTGGGGGGGGGTGTGTGTGTTTGCCACCCCCCCAGGTCCAGTCGGTTGGGTCCAGAGCACTTACCCCATCTATGGCGGGCATCGCATGCGACAGGCATCTCAGGAGGTGGGCATCATAGACAGCAGGCATCACGGGCACTAGGCATTGCGGATGGCTTCCTCTTCCCTTGTGGTCATCACGGTGGCTTCCGTCTCCTCCCTCCTCTTTGGCAGCCAATCGCAATGCTTCTCTTTTTCAGACCCGCTTTCTGATTGGCCGGGAGGAGCATCAGTGTTTCAATTACACACCTGGGTGGGCTCAGAGCGCAGTGCCCTGCATCCCGAGCCCACCCTATTTTGAAGCCTATTAGAGCCTCTGGCTCTAATCAGGTGCTTCAAAAAAACACCCCCCGCCATTGGAATTCATGCATCCAGCGTCCTGCATGGGGGCCGGACGCATGGATATACCCTGATACCATCAATATTCATATATTTTTATAGGTTAACTCAGCCATACTATTTGTGAAGTGTTGCTTCTGTGTTATACTTAGCTATACTCACCGCCAGCCCATGATGATTCTACAATACTTCTGTGGTTGTTAGTTTGATGTGCATATTTATTTTACAATGAATTGTTACTTTTATTATACAGAGCCTTCCTTTGGTATTCCGCTCCCACACTCACCGGGGAGACCGCCCTGCGGTGCTCCTCTTTAATTTGGGTTCCTTCGAGCTGTTGGGTGAGTTTGCTCCTTCCACTGGCCACGTGATTCACCCACACAGCGCACAGGGAGAAAAAACTTCTTGGACTACACAAAAAAAGTATTTTTGTACATACAGTATGTATACATTGTTTCTATATCTATGGTATGTTATCTACATGTTTTTTGATTCTTTTCAGATGACTACTCTTTCAAATAACTAAGGAAGCGGTAACCTCGCAAAACATGTTGAGCACGGCTGGATACGTTCACTTCAGACCCTGTGTCATAATGGGGCACTAGCTAGTGAGTAGTTTTTAAGCTTATATCTAGTTTTGAAAGAGTCACCTGTCTATGATATTTAGACTTGATGTATTGTTCATTATGATAAATATTTTATAGATTTTGTAATAAAATAAGAGAGCTTTAGACTATATTCAGTTGTCATGTCTTTGGTGGTACCATAAAAGTCCAAAATACCTCAAAATTCTACAAATTTCTGTATATAGCAAATTGGGATTCAGGTGCCTTGTTTTCATAGCTCTGTAGCACACTTTATTTATTTGGCCATCAGGGTAGTAAATGTTAACCATGGCTTCTATGGAATAGGGCCTGGGACCCATAGGCGTGCGCACAAGCTGTGCTAAGGGTGCCCGGGCACACCTTAATCACCCTATGCCGCTCAGATTCCCCCTGCTACTTTGATGCAGAGAAAGGGGCCGGGGAATCTGTGTCCTCAGTCCCTTTCTCGCTCTCAAAAGTGAGACATCAGGCATCTGTTTAGACCCCTGATATTTCACCGAAGCCCCACAATGGGGCGCCTACAGAATTGCAAAAAAATAAAATAAAAAAATATTATTAAAAAAATTATAAAAAAAAATAAAATTGTAAAAATAATAAAAATAAACTACTGACTCCAATCTCTGACCTACTGACATTGTCCACTGCTCTACTGACACTGCCTATTATATATATATATACTGTATACGCATACACACATACATATATACACACATCACATGCATGAATGTTTGAGCATTGGGGTGCTGGGACCCAACAACACTGTATTCTTAGATTGTGAGCTCTAACGAGCAGGGCCCGCTGATTCCTCTTGTACCAAATTATGATGTAACTGTACTGTCTGCCTTCATTTTGTAAAGCGCTGCGCATACTGTTGGCGCTATATAAATCCTGTATAATAATAATAATAATAATATACAGTAGCCATTCAGGTTGTGTTGAGAAGGGACTAAAGCAATCAAAATCCCTCCAACCAAATCAGTGCATGGCACAGTAGCCATTCATGTGTCTCATTCTATCACATATCCCAAAAATAAAAGCATTATTCCTCATTTCATGACAAGCAGGCGGAGCCATGCAAATCATTGCTTTGCACCCCATTGGCCAGATGCACCATACACCAGCTCTTCTGGATGTCCATCTGGCCAATGGGACATAAAGCAGTGATTTTCATGGCTCTTTGATTTGTATGTTTTCGGCTCTATAAGCCTAAATAGGAGCGCTTGAAAAACATATGTTGGTATTTTTTTATCAGGCGTTATCGCTTGAAAATCTATGGGGCCAAAAAATGTGAGATTTTGCTCTTGTACTGCAAGTTGTGAAAATGCGTACAAGAAAAGGCTTTACATTTTTGCGCTATATACATTTTATATAATAATAATAAATCACATTGCATCGCTTTGCTCACGCTTAGGCTTGATTGGGAGCTAGACTGAGCCCATGTTGCATGAACCATTTGAACATGGTACTGTTGCAATTATTTTGCTAGCCTCTGCAGTACCTCTTGTAAGCCACAAGATGTCAGTCTTCTGGGCTGAATAATGCACAACAGCCATTGAAGTAAAACTGTCCCAGTGACCAGTAGAGGCCAACTGTCACCAGGCAAGGGAAGGCAATGGGAGGCCATTACACCATGGAGGTCAATTCCCATTGAGTGCTAATGTAGGCCGCAGTTCTTGGGCAAGGTTATAGCAGCTTGATTAGAGCTAAATGGGTCTAATATTTGTGCCAGTAATGATTTATCTACACTTACCTAAAATAAAGGCTGCATCCAGAGAGAATGTTCTTATGGGCTTTGAACACGACATCATCCACCTTTATAGTGACATCACAAAATTCGTCCTCCAGCCGCAGATCATCGAATGTGGTCCAGGCCATTCTTCTAATTGTCTGTTCCAGGATGTCAGTATTGGAACAGGCCGATAGAGCCCCGAAATCCCAATCCATGGCCAGCCCTGGAGGTCCTGCTGTGTCCATCAGTGACACCTCTCTGTCTCTACTGAACCGACAGTTGGCTGTACTGCTGAGGTTACCTGACATTTCACAACTGACCAATGAGAAGCCACTTTACTACCCTAGGCTACACGTTTTGATGTCTGGCCATTACAGACAACGCTATTGGTTGTCCTTTCCATTGATATCAAGTCATTACTAATGTACATTGGTCCCTTTAAAGCGGTATTAAGCCCAAAAGCAAACATTTATTATATTTCAGCTTTCCTATTTTTAGATGTAATGGTTGCATTAGTTTTCTTTTTTAGGTATTCTTTCCTTTATTATGGTGATACAGCCAGTAAGTATGATGTTTTCCCAAAAGGTCAATCTATCCTGCAGATGTAGCACTTAGAGGGATGAGACATACCATTTAACCCTGACAGGGGTGCTTACAATGATCAGCTTCTATTTATTCATGTAAAACCTTTATCCCTACCATAAAAACAATTTGCTGTACATTATAAAGCATTAGCTGGGGTTCAGCTTCAATTTGTTAGTGTATCTAAATATGCCAGTCGGTCTAGCACTCCCCTCCCCCCAGGCTGACAATGCTGCTGCCCCAAGATGCCCCCTGTGCTCCTTCATCCAGAGTGAGGGAGCTCTAATACAGGAAGTGTGTTACCGGATTGCCAGGTAAAAACGGGAAAAAAAACGAAAAAAATTATAAACGAATGCAGCCGCCACATCCAATGATTGGTAAGCTGCAATATATTACATTTTTGGTTTTGGGCTTAATACCGCTTTAATTTGATGTGTTTAACCCCTTCATGACAACAGTAAAGGAAAACTTAACGCCTGAACGCAGCTCTGCAACGTTGAAATGTGTTAGTAAAACTGTACCTATCATCCCAACACTGTATCCAGGTGAATTACTTTATATTGTGTTTTTATTTTTTTTGGGACAAATTTGGCTCACAATTGGTGGTGAAAAGTAACGGATATCTTCCATTTTTTTTATTATCAAAGAAAAACTGGCACAAAATAGTTAAAAAAATGTAGCTGTATATTTCTTGCTGTTACCATAACCTACCACCGGAGGACAACCCAAAATAAGTTCTCCTGCTTCTGACGATCGCAGCGACACCACCTATGTGTATATTATTTGTTGTTTGTGCCCATAATAGGGCCCAGACACAATAATATGCATTTTGCTCTTTTTTTTCCCTACCTAAAATACACTGACCCTCAGAGGCGGCTCTAGGCTCTAGGCAAAACCTAGACATGAGGCCCCACTCACCACCCATAATGGGAAAAATAATTCAAGCAATAAAAAAATTAACTTTATGAATTGCATATATTAAGGGCTTTAAAGTGCTGGTGTCAGTACTCTCTATCTCGGTGCTGGTGTCAGTGTCAAATTAGGCGGTTGCGAGGCCCCTGTGAGTGTGAGGCCTTAGGCGACCGCCTAATTTGCCTAATTAGAGAGCCGCCTCTGCTGACCCTGACCTTTGACTCTGACCATGACCTCTGACCCTAACCTTGGCCTTAATTCTAACCCTAATACCATACCTCCCAACTTTCTGAGATGGGAACGAGGGACACCTATTAGCAAAAGTATGTAGGCATAGGACACACCACCCTGCCACGCCCCCTTAAAGGAGAAATACAGTAAAAATGATTAGTTAAACACACAAGTGTTTTTTTTTTACCACTTCTTTTCCTTTTATATTGGCTTTTTAAATGTACAAATGCAGTAATTTAGAAATTGGATGAAAGGTTTAGCATTGTAAAAGACTTTTTGATACATAAATAATGCATTTTATATATAGGTATATGCATCAGACCAAAATGAGGGACAAACGAGGAGGGACAGAGGGACTTTGTTCCAAATCAGGGACAGTTGGGAGCTATGCTAACATTAACCTAGGTTAGTCCTAACACTGTCCTTTGTGTACATTTTCCCCTCTAGTGTACAATGTAATGTATATTTTTCTCCATTCAAGAGAAGAAAACAACACGGGGGGGAGCTGTATAGTGGCTGATCACTGTGATAGCCAATCAGAATCTATTATAGCAATCAGGTATTCAGGAAGTGGGCCTTCTGGTTCCTGATTATTAGTGTGTGACCTGAAAATCTCAGAGCCCAGGCCCTGTGCTGGGAGTAGCACAGACACGGCGGCGTATATATGTGACCCATCGGATAAAGACCCCCTCCTGTGAGGATGTATATATGCGTACGGATGTTGGGGAAGGGCTTAATAAAATGTAACACAAAAAGTGCATTTATGAAATGTTTGCATTGAACCCTGCAGGACGTTGCAATGGCAATTACTGTATCCTGGGTGCAATGATCAGGCTCTTGGATTGTTTACCCCCAGCCCCAGGACTGTACAGAGGTGTGGACCTTCTGATAGGTTGGAGGATGGCACTTGTGCAGTGCATTCTGTGACTCCCTCTGTCGCAGTGGCAGATGGGACTTGTAGTCATCCCATTTCACAGATCTTGGTGAATGGGTTATATAGCAATAGGGAATGCTTGCACATGTGAAGCTTAGTGTGTTTTGCAAATAGGTCGGTAAGAATACACAAGTATTCAAATATTATTATTACTATTATTATTATTATTATTATTATTATTAATAATACTTCTAAAATATACAAAGTATTAATATGTCTGCATTTTGAAGACTTCTGGACGTGCATCTGGTCTATGGGACATAAAGCAGTGACTTTCATGACTCTTTGGAGAAGATTTGTATGTTTTTGGCCCTATGAGCCTAAATAGGAGCACTTGAAAAACATATGTTGGTATTTGTTTATCAGTCGCTATCCCTTGAAAATCTATGGGGCCAAAAATGTGTGATTTTGCTCCAGTACTGCAAGTTGCGAAAATGTGTACAAATATGCAAGAAAAAGCTTTACATTTTTACACCATATAAATCTTATATAATAATATTAATAATAAATCACTTGGCTTTGCTAACCCTTAGGCATGAAAGAGAGCAAGACTGAGCCCATGTTGCATGAACCATTTGCACTTGGTACTCTTGCAATCATTTGGCCAGCCTCTGCAGTACCTCTTGTAAGCCACAAGATGTCAGTCTTCTAGGTTGAATAATCCCCAGTGTCACTCAGCCTAGAACAGTGTTTCTCAACCCTATCCTCAAGTACCCCCAACAGGCCATGTTTACAGGTTTTCCTTTATCTTGCACAGGTGCTTTAAATCAGAGGCAATGGCTTGGTATTTTGGACAGCTATTTTATCTAAGAGAAATTCCCAAAACATGGCCTGTTGGGGGAACTTGAGGACAGGGTTGAGAACCACTGGCCTAGAAGACTGAAGAAAGACAGTGAGTAAAGAGACTTTTTTTAGCCTAATGTAACCACTAATGCAACCAGCAATCTTAAAAACAGCTAAACAGATCAAAGTGTAGCCCCAAAATGTTATACCATTGCATGGCATTGACAAACACTATCAGTGGAAGGTTGTATTAATGTATTTAGTTGTTTTTGGGTGAAAGGCTGATTAAAAAGCTGGGATAAGGTGTAGGAATGCCAACCTGGGGAACATCATACAGGAGAAGCGTACAAAGCAATGCCTGAGATTTCAGCAAGCCTTCAGCTCCAGTCTGGAAGTGCTGAATGCAGATCCTACATTGCTATTCACCTTTATTGATCACAAAAGTCTCTAATTTTCCCTCTGATTTCGCTTCACTCGCTTCGCTGGGGCCTAATCCTCCCTGGCCTTATGGCTAGGCCATGCCCAACAGTCATTGCAGTAAAACTGTCCCAGTGACCAGTAGAGGCCAACTGTCACCAGACAAGGGAAGGCAATGGGAGGCCATTACACCATGGAGGTCAATTCCCATTGAGTGCTAATGTTGGCCGCAGTTCTTGGGCAAGGTTATAGCAGCTTGATTAGAGCTAAATGGGTCTAATATTTGTGCCAGTAATGATTTATCTACACTTACCTAAAATAAAGGCTGCATCCAGAGAGAATGTTCTTATGGGCTTTGAACTCGACATCATCCACCTTTATAGTGACATCACAAAATTCGTCCTCCAGCCGCAGATCATCGAATGTGGTCCAGGCCATTCTTCTAATTGTCTGTTCCAGGATGTCAGTATTGGAACAGGCCGATAGAGCCCCGAAATCCCAATCCATGGCCAGCCCTGGAGGTCCTGCTGTGTCCATCAGTGACACCTCTCTGTCTCTACTGAACTGACAGTTGGCTGTACTGCTGAGGTTACCTGACATTTCACAACTGACCAATCAGAAGCCACTTTACTACTCTAGGCTACAAGTTTTGATGTCTGGCCATTACAGACAATGCTATTGGTTGTCCTTTCCATTGATATCAAGTTATTAATAATATACAGTACATTGGTCCCTTTAAAGTGGTATTAAGACCTAAAGCAAACATTTATTATATTGCAGCTTTCCAGTTCTTAGATGTGATGGCTGCATTCATCTGGTCTGGTATGGATTTTGAGGGGAACCCCCACGCCGAAAAATGGCATAGGGTCCCCCCCAAAATCCATACCAGACCCTTATCCGAGCATGCAGCCTGGCACGCTAGGAAAGGGGGTGGGGGTGAGTGAACGCCCCCCCCCCCCTCCTGGACCATACCAGGCCACACACGCTCAACATGGGGAGTATGGGTGCTTTGTGATAGGGGAGGCTCTCCGTCCCCAACCCCAAAGCACCTTGTCCCCATGTTGATGAGGGCAAGGGCGGGGCTGTGATGTCATGCAGGGCGGGGCTTCCGCATGATGTCATTGGCTGGCCCCGCCCCATGCCAATATAAGTCACTGCAGAGTGAGGATAGTCCATTAGACCAGGAGATCGCTTCGTGTCAACATGGGAAGAAAACCGAGAGAGAAGACAGTGGCAAAAGAGCAGAAGACAGAAGATTGAGCAGAAGATAGAAGACCCCGCAAAAGAGCAGAAGAAAGAAAATGCCAGAGAAGGAGAAGAGTCGGAGAGGGGAGAAGATGCCAGAGCTGATTTAATAAAATGTTTTAAAAACCTGTGTAGTGTGTTTGTTTTTTTTACACTTTTTTTTTCAGGTGAATGGGTAGGGGTACAATGGGTGGGCGGCAGAATCTGAGGGCCCCCTTGTTAAAGGGGGCTTCCAGATTCCGATAAGCCCCCGCTCGCAGACCCCAACAACCATCGGCAAAGGTTGTTGGGAAGAGGCCTTTGTCCTCATCAACATGTGGACAAGCAGCTTTGGGGTGGGGGGTGCAGAGCCCCCCTGCCCCAAAGCACCCATACTCCCCATGTTGAGAGCGTGCCATCTGGTATGGTCCAGGAGGGGGTGGGCCACTTGTTCGTCCCCACCTCCTTACCTGGCCACCCAGGCTGCATGCTCGGATAAGGGTCTGGTATGGATTTTGGGGGGGACCCCACGTCATTTATTTGGCATTGGGGTTCCCCTTAAAACCCATACCAGACCGAAGGGCCTGGTATGCTCTTGGAGGGGGACCCCATGCTTTTTTTTTTTTTAATTTGGCGGGGGTTCCTCTTCAAGATCCTCAGAGCACAAGGTGCCTGGTATTGTCGGGAACAAAAAACTGGGACCGACTTTGACCCGATGTAGGACCGTAAATCGCACGGCAAAATAGGATCAAAGTCGGACCGTTTAAATGTCAGATAGTGTGAACCCAGCCTCACACCCTTCTCACAATTTACTATTAGCCGCTCCGCCATTATCCCAAACTTATTAAATGCGGGCGTAGTCAGTAGGATGTGAAAATCTGGTCATCTTAACCACTTCCACACCGCACGCAGTATATTTACTGCGGCAGTGTGGAGCTGTCTCGCGAATCGCCATAAATAGATGGCGATTTATGGACAGGCAGCTAGGGGGCGTGAGCGTTCCGCCGGCGGCGCACGCTCGTGCCCGCCGCACTCAGGAGGAGTGTGCCCATGGCTCGAGCGGACCCGATGTCCGCCGGTGAGCCACAATTAGCTGACAGATGGAAAGAACGGGGAACCGCCAAAGTAACAGGGGGCATGACAGATCTATTGATTCCTGTCACTGGGATCAGTTAGGTCTCTGGTGCCCCTGACAGCCCAGCCCCCTCACAGTTAGAACACGCCTAGGGAACACAGTTAAGCCATAGATCTCCCCCTGCAGGTTAACCCCTTCACTGCCAATGGCATTTATACAGTAATCAGTGCATTTTTATAGCACTGATCGCTGTATAAATGCCAATGGTCCTTAAAAAGTGTCAAAATAATCCGACATGTCCACCGCAATATCGCAGTACCGCTGAAAATCGCAGATCGCCGCCATTGCTAGTAAAAAATGAACAAGAAATAAAAACCCCAGAAATGAATTATCATCCGTAAACGCGGCAACTTTTGCGCAAACCAATCAATAAACGCTGATTGCGATTTTTTTAACCAAAAATATGAGGAAGAATATAAATCGGCCAAAACCGATGAAAAAAATGTTGTTGTTTTTTATTTGTATTTTAGCAAAAAGTAAGAAAAACTTTTTTTTTTTTTTGCAAAATTGTCGCTCTTTTTTTGTTTATAGCGGTGATCAGAAATGACGCAGAGGGCATCAAATACCACCAAAAGAAAGCTCTATTTGTGGGAAAAAAAGAACGCAAATTTTGTTTGGGTACAACGTCGCACGACCGCACAATTGTCAGTTAAAGCGACGCAGTGCCGAATCGCAAAAAATGGTCTGGTCTTAACCACTTCCTTACTGGGCACTTAAACCCCCCTCCTTCCCAGACCAATTTTCAGGTTTCAGCGCTGTTGCATTTTGAATGACAATTGCGCGGTCGTGCGACATTGTACCCAAATAAAATTGATGTCCTTTTTTCCCACAAATAGAGCTTTCTTTTGGTGGTATTTGATCACCTCTGCGGTTTTTATTTTTTGCGCTATAAACAAAACCAAGAGCGACAATTTTGAAAAAAGAACAATATTTTTTACTTTTTGCTCTAAATATCCAAAAATAAAAAAAAATAAAAAAAATTATTCATTGGGTTTGGCCGATTTTTATTCTTCTACATATTTTTGGTAAAAAAAATCGCAATCTGCGTATAGTGATTGGTTTGCGCAAAAGTTATCGCGTCTACAAACTATGGGAATTGATTTATGGCGTTTTTATTATTATTTTTTTTTTTTTACTAGTAATGTCGGCGATCTGCGATTTTTATCGGGACTGCGATATTGGGGGGGACATGTCGGACATTTTTGACACATTTGTGGGACCAATGACATTTATACAGCGATCAGAAATTTAAATGTCCACTGATTACTGTGTACATGTCATTGGCAGTGAAGGGGTTAACCTGCAGGGGGCAATGAAGGGGTTAACAATGTTCCCTGGCTGTGTTCTAACTGTGGGGGGCGGGGCTGGTCGGGACATAACAGATCTAACTGATCCCAGTGACAGGGATCAGTAGATCTGCTTGTCCCCCTCTCACAGAACGGGGAACCGCCGTGTTCACATTGGCGGTTCCCCGTTCTACAGCTTTGTAGGCGATCGCGGGTCAGGAGCAGACATCGAGTCCGCCCGACCTGCGGGCACACCCACGCAGTGTGCGTCGGCGGCGCGCGCATGCCGCCGCCGCCTGTGAGTGCGCGCAGGGGGCGTGTAAAGGGGTGGACGTCCATGTACGTCCACCCGGAGATTCAGATCCGCGCTGTAGACGTCTTTCGTCTATAGCGCGGTTCTGTAAAGGTTAAAGTGTGAAATCCTTTCAGGGCTGAAGTGGTTAAATCAGAGTAAATGGCTTGGTATTTTGGACAACTATTTTATCTAAGAGAAATTCCCAAAACATGGCCTGATGGGGGTACTTGGGGACAGGGTTGAGAACCACTGGTGTACATAGTCTGTGTACACAACACCTCCAGGTTGCCATATTGCATTTTACAGAAAATGACAACAGCTTCAGATTGAAAAGGAAAGGTCATTTTTAATAACATTCAATTACAATAGGACTTGAGCCACAATTGTATATGCTATATTATTTTTATTATTATTATTTTTATATTTTTATTCATAATTTTTTTTTATTTTATATGTATTTATTTATTTTTTATTTGCTCATTTTTTACTCACAAAAGTGGAGTTACCCTTTAGAGGATTGGCCCACCTTTGTAACATGTTACTCTGCTCCAGTCCCCACAGTCTTCCAATCCCACATTGTGACAGCGGGTGGGGGAACCTCTCCCTGCACCCACTGTCACAATTTGAAAATAGCTTGGCCGTGCAGGGCCGCATCATTCATTCACGGTTCCCTGTGAATGAATAAACCGTCATCCATTGCGACCAACGGCTTGTAATTCTCAATGGACTGCGGGGGTGCTGGTGAGCGCTCTCATAGTCCATTGATCTTCCTTCTCTTAGGTAACTTGCCTGTCCCTATCGGAGGTACAGGCAGACGGCTATCCTGAGTGTCTGCAGGAGCCTGAACTTTGCACCTGTGATCTACTGACTACGGGTGCAATGCTTTGCAGGTGCTTTAATCACTTACCGACCGCCCACCGCAGCTTGGCTTGTTATCGCGAACCGCCATCACCTGACGGCGGACATGATAACTAGTATTGTGAGTGCGCGCGCCGCCGGAGGCACGCTCACTGTGTTCCAGGGGGGCCAGGGAGCGGGTAGGGTGGACTCGATCTCCGCTGGCTACCCGCGATGGCCCCCCCCCCCGCAGTGAGAGAACAGAGGTCCGTGTAAGTAAACACGGATCTCCGTCCTCATAGAGGGGGAAGGGCTGTGATCACAGGCTTCCTGTATATGGAAGCCGTGATCACTCCCTCCCCCTGCCAGCCCAGCCCCCATACAGTTAGAACACACTGAAGGGAACATAGCTAACCCTTAGAGCGCCCCCTCCAGGTTAACCCCTTCACTGCCAATGGCATTTACACAGTATTCAATGCATTTTCATAGCACTGATCGCTGTATATATGGCAATGGTCCCAAAAAAGTGTCAAAATGGTCTGACATGTCCACCACAATATCGTAGTACCGCTAAAAATCGCAGATCGCCACCATTACTGGTAAAAAATAAATAAATAAATAAAAACCCCTGAAATTAATTCTCATCATTCGTAAACGTGGCAACTTTTGCGCAAACCAATCAATAAACGCCAATTGCGATTTTTTTTTTTTTACCAAAAATATGAGGAAGAATATAAATCGGCCAAAACCGATGAAAAAAAAAAGTTTTTTTATTTATTTATTTTTTTTGATTTGTATTTCAGGAAAAAAGTAAGAAAAATTTATTATTTTTTTTTGCAAAATTGTTGCTCTTTTTTTGTTTATAGCGGCGATCAGAAATGATGCAGAGGGGATCAAATACCACCAAAAGAAAGCTCTATTTGTGGGGAAAAAAGGACACAAATTTCGTTTGGGTACAACATCGCACGACCGCACAATTGTCAGTTAAGGCGACGCAGTGCCGAATCGCAAAAAATGCTCTGGTCTTAAAGTGTGAAATCCTTTCAGGGCTGAAGTGGTTAAATCAGAGTAAATGGCTTGGTATTTTTGATAGAGTTGAGCGAACCTCTGGAAGTTCGGGTTCTGCTGGTCCGTCCGAACTTCGGGACAAAGTCCGGGTCCGGGTCCGGACGGAACCCGAACGATCGCACGGACTAAATGAGACTAAATTGGTGAAGTCGGGACTTTCCTAAAGTGTGAAATTCTGGTCTCGTAAAAAACGCTAAGCCGTGACGCAGCGGAATTGACTGTTAACACGCCAGCACGCTACAACATGGGTTTGCTTTAAACACAGGAAAAAAGGGGTGTTTATCTCGAAAGAAAACCACCATAAACTAGGGGAGACGTAGTAAAGACTAGCGGCGATATTTGTTTTTTTCTCGTTGTTAAAACGTTTTTTTTTATTATTTAAAAAGAATGAAAAAAGGACTTTATGTTTAGTTTTTTTTATTTATTTATTTTTTTGAAAAAAAAAAGTAGCCAAAACCGGCTAAATATAAGAAGGAGTATAAAAAC
>BLSH010494947.1:3761784-3772912 GCA_018402905.1 Glandirana rugosa | reverse complement strand
GTGCCTCATCAGTGCCACCTCATCAGTGCCCATCAGTGCTGCCCATTGCTACCAATTTGTGCCCATGATTGCCACCTATCAGTGCCCATAAAGGCTGGCCATAAGTGCCGCCTATCAGTGCCCAGCAGTGCTGCATATCAGTGCCCATCAGTGTTGCATATTAGTTCCTCATCAGTGCCACCTCATCAGTGTCCTTCAGTGCCCATCAGTGCTACCTATTTGTGCCCATCATTGCCACCTATCCGTGCCCATAAAGGCTGCCTATCAGTGTTGCATATTAGTGCCACCTCATCAGTGTCCGTCAGTGCCACCTCATCAGTGTCCGTCAGTGCCACCTCATCAGTGTCCACCAGTGCCACCTCATCAGTACCCGACAGTGCCGCCTCATCAGCACACATCAGTGAAGGAGAAAAATGACTGACTTTATTACTGAATTTTTTTAGCAGAAAATATTTGGTCTTTTCTCATTTGTTTAGCAAAAAATTAAAAACTCAGTGCCTGTCAGTGCCACCTCATCAGTGCCACCTCATCCGTGCCCATCAGTGCCGCCTCATCAGTGCTGCCTCATCAGCGAAAGAGAAAAATTACTTATTTACAAAATGTTATAACCAGAAACAAAGAAAAACCTTTTTTATTTCAAAATTTTCTGTAGTTTTTCATTTGTTTAGCAAAAAATAAAAAACCCCAATGGTGATTAAATACCACCAAAAGAAAGCTCTGTATGTCGCAAAAGAAAAAGATAAAATTATCATTTGTGTGCAGTGTTGGATGACCGCACAATTTTCATTCAAAGTGTGACAGCGCTGAAAGCTGAAGATTGGCCTGGGCAGAAAGTGGGTGAAAGTGCCCGGTATTGAAGTGGATAACACTTCTGGTCGAAAGTTCTTAAGGCTATTTTCTCTTAGGCTTCTTTCACACCGGAGCCGCCCAAGCGTTAGCGGTAAAATGGCGCTAATTAGCGGCGTTTTACCGCTCGTTATAGCAGCGCTATTGCACCGCTATTCGGACGGCGGTGGTGCGCATTTAACCCCCCTACAAGGGGTTAAACAGGGGTTAAAAGTGACGGTTTGCAGCGCTCCCCAAGCGGTGTTCAGGCACTTCGGGAGCGCTGCCCCATTGTTTTCAATGGGCAGGGGCAGTATAGGAGTGGTGAATACACCCACACCGCTGCAAAGATGCGGCTTGCAGAACTTTATTTACCGTCCCGCAAGCGCACCGCCCCTCTGGCTTTCACATTGGGGTGTATTGGTGGGGGGGGGCGTTTTTCAGGCACTTTTTAGGCGCCTGAAAAACCCCTTGGTATGAAAGGGGTCTTAGGGTTGAATGTTAGTGAATGTTATATTCACTCTGCAAAAGGCAGCAAGTAGAAACTGATATTTCACACATATTAGGAACATTACGGGTATTTATGACTTTTGCGCGAATGCTGAGACTTTCATATTGCAATTTTTTTTTTTATAAACAGACCGCAAAAGTGACGCTGTTGCCAATCCAAATGTTAAAGCTTGAATAGTCACGGCTGACAAAGCCATTATTTTTTGTCCATTTATTTTATAAACCGGCCTCAAAGGGTCAAGCTAGTAACTCACTCCTGATGGACGCTCCCTGAACTTTATTACGATGGGGAATTTGGTTTTCCATTCTACAAAAAAGTAAAACAATCTCCGCTTACCTCTTTGCTAGGTTCAGTTATTTCCTTCTTAGCTTTTTTCAAGGCTTTCTCTTCTCTTCTCTTCAGTTTCTTTAAGGCTTTTATCTTCTTTTCGATCAGTCTTTCAACATCAAACCCGCACTGTCACAAAAGGATGGACAAACAGAAAATTACTCCATCTACGCTATATTACCAAAAGTATTGGGACACCTGCCTTTACACACACATGAACTTTAATGGCAACCCAGTCTTAGTCCGTAGGGTTCAATATTGAGTTGGCCCACCCTTTGCAGCTATAACAGCTTCAACCCCTCTGGGAAGGCTGTCCACAAGGTTTAGGAGTGTCTATGGGAATGTTTGACCATTCTTCCAGAAGCGCATTTGTGTTATCAGGCATTGATGTTGGATGAGAAGGCCTGGCTAGCAGTCTCCACTCTAATTCATCCCAAAGGTGTTCTGTCGGGTTGAGGTCAGGACTCTGTGCAGGCCAGTCAAGTTCCTCCACCCCAAACCCACTCCTCCATGTCTTTATGGACCTTGCTTTGTGCACTGGTCCAAATCATTTGGTGGAGGGGGGATTATGGTGTGGGGTTGTTTTTCAGGGGTTGGGCTTGGCCCCTTAGTTCCAGTGAAGGGAACCCTTAAGGCAGTGGCTCTCAACTCCGGTCCTCGGGACCCACCAACAGGCCAGATTTTCAGTATTACCTTCGGGAGATGCAGACTAGAATACTGCAATCACTGAGCAGCAAATGATATCACCTGTGATGTATTTCAGTTATCCTGTAAACCTGACCTGTTGGGGGGTCCAGAGGACCGGAGTTGAGAACCACTGCCTTAAGGTGTCAGCATACCAAGACATTTTGGACAATTTCATGCTCCCAACTTTGTGGGAACAGTTTGGGGATGGCCCCTTCCTGTTCCAACATGGCTGCCCACCAGTGCACAAAGCCAGGTCCATAAAGACATGGATAAGCGAGTTTGGGATGCCATTAAAGTTCATGTACGTGTAAAGGCAGGTGTCCCAATACTTTTGATATTAAAGTGTATGTGGTGGCTGCGTTAATTTCCCCTTTTTTCCTTTATGTTTCCCTGATAATCTTGGGAATATCACACTTCCTGTTCTTGGGTGACAACGCTCACACCCTGCACTGTATCTATGGAGAGAGACATAGGTGTTACAGCGCTGTGTAAATTGACAGCACTATATAAGTACCTGAAATAAATAAATAAATACCCTAGTCTGCTCTTCTGATTTGGACTACTAATCCCTACCCACTCCTCTTCTCCATTACATAAGGAGGTGTTCTTTTGTAGTTTACAAAAGTTAGCTGGGAAACTGGTAAGATTATTTCATATATCAGTGTAGCGCCCTCTAGTGTGTGCTAGATGTAGGTAAGGTTTTGTAGTGTAGGTTTGTTAGCATAGGTACATTAGTTAGCTCAGGGCTAAGCCTGAGCTGTGAATCTGGGTCAGCTCCTCTGGTGCCTCCCCTTGGTCTAGAAGGTTGTAGAAACTTCTAGAGCTGGTGGGTAGAGGTTAGGAGGAGCTGCCTGGAATATTTATGAGGGCTTCAGCCGATCCCCAGTAATGGGCTGGCAGGGGTCAAAGTTCACCTCATAAGTAGACATGAATCCTGCCAGCAAGGGGCTGTCAAGTGGAAGATGGAGATGCAGTGCTGAGGAGGTTGTCGGTGGCCCTTAGGGGTTCCCCTAGTCTTGGGGGGTGATCTTGGGCCTGGGCTTGGGTGCTGGAAGATTCTTACTAAAGCGCAGAGGAGGTAGTCTTCCTGGAGGCAAGCAAGCAAGAGAGGACAGAGGGAGTAGCAATGTGGGGGCTACATAGGGGGGAGACCGCCACATGTAGTCAGTCTCCCTTGAAGACAGAGGTGTGCTTAAATCTTCTGCCTTTCCCTGGAGATCTCCAAAAAGTCAGTCAAGTGCAGGGCCATGGATAAGGGGGTACCATGACTCCAGTACAGGGCCAGCAGGGGGCCCCAGGCAGTAGGGGTAAAACGGATGTGGGCAAGGGAGGGTGACTGGTGTGGCGGGGGGGGGGGGGGCAATTGCTTGTATGGCTCTCTCTGCAGCAGCTGAAAGCTGGCTTCTCCTCTCCCTCCATTTTATTTTCAGCTAACGCAGAGAGATCCATACAAAGGATTAGTTCCAGTGAACAGGCCTCCCTGTGTGACCCCCTAACCCCACAGTGCTGCTGGCTTCCCTCCTTTCCTTCCTGCCAGCAGCTGTAAGCACACAATAGGATCCTTCAAGATTGAAAATGGGGGTAGGGTTAGATAAATATATACTAGCCCCCTCCTTTCCTGAATGAACACAATGTGTGATCTGTACCGATCACTCACTGTGAGCATTTATAAATGAAGCATTGGCTGTATGGTGCCCCATGTCAGGTTGTCTGTATGGGGCCCCGTGGTTTCTAACAGCAGCCCTGGCCGGGTGGGCTGGTGAAGAGTCCGTCAGGTGGGCTGGTGTAAAGGGGCAGATACAGCCAGGTGGGTTGGCATCAGTGGCGCCCCCCCTAATGCATGCGCCAGGCCCCTAATCTACATGTAGGGCACCGGACGCATGGATTCCAATGGGGTTTTCTTTTCTTTTTTTAAGCACATGATTAGAGTCGGAGGCTCTAATTGGCTGGAAAGAAAGGGTGGGCTCGGGGTGCTGAGCATTTACGGTAAGGCCTCCGATCGCCGCCTTCCCATCCGTCTCCCGCACGGGGGGGGGGGGTGGGATTGCCACCTTCCCGTCCATTTCTTCAGGGGACGGCCCTGCGAGTGATGGGGAGGACAGGTCCTAAACAGGGCTGCTAACACATTTAGGTCTAGTAGGTGGTAACTAGCCTGGCTATTTGGTAGGGGACCCTCTGACTTTACCTTAAGCCTGAATTTGGTGTAGTTCCTCTCTTCTGTCACAAGGTGGCATTGCTGCCTCTGACATTAGAATGATGGATTACAGATAACACAGGTTATGATTATGAATAGATATGTTATCTCAGCCAATCAGCAGGGGTCTCTTTCGACCCCAGAGTCTGCTGGGATAAACTATTTATTCAGGAGGAGTCAGGCGATCAGGGTTCTTTGCTACCCGGGCGGCTGTCTGAGTGGACGTGTGTTACATGGCTCCAGGCCTATCCCGGAGCACCTGGCTGCTAGGCCTGACCGAGGTCTATCCAGGAATCCAAGTAGCAGCGAGTTAGGCATTGAGTCGGAGGCCTAATCAAGTTGAGGAGGTTCTGCCTGAAGGAGAGTGATCGGGCCAGCGGTAAAAGAGAAGCAGTTGCCATGAAGGGACGACCACTCCTGTTACCAGAGGCAGGTGTAGAGAGGATGAGGTCTGAAGAAGTACCAGAGCAGCTCTTTCACTAGCCAGGAAGGGGAAGTGGTGGAAAGCTTCAGTAGTCTCATCCAGGAACTCAGCAGGAGGCATGGGTGCACCTTGAAGATAAGTACAGCCGGTAGCTGTGAGTCAAGTTGGGGACCCAGCGGAACAGCAGGGGTGAAGCTTGAGTGATCTACAGTGGGATACTGTGAGATGTGAGCAGAGATCTACAATGAGTTACTGTGAGTTACGTGTGCAGATCTACAGTGCAGTATTGTAGTAAAGTGTTGCTATAGGAGACAGAAAATATGAAAATACAGATTGCTGAGACTGCCTGTTTGCATATTGCATTTGCCTAAGGGTGTCCTGGCCCTAACCCTCTCTTCCTCAGATCTTGTTAAGAGACCATAAATCTCTTTTTGTTCATTTCAAAAGTGACTGGCGCCCAATCATTCCACCTTGTACTACACCCACCATGCCTAGTAACCTGCACCCTGAGGAGGAATGTCAGCTGCCCCTGACTCTGGAGGTCACCATCAGGCCTCTTGGGGTCGGGGGCA
The DNA here is from genome assembly GCA_018402905.1 of Glandirana rugosa. NCBI lineage: Eukaryota > Metazoa > Chordata > Amphibia > Anura > Ranidae > Glandirana > Glandirana rugosa. The sequence goes on along the minus strand of BLSH010494947.1, from coordinate 3,767,372 downwards.
TTACTACATTCATTTAAAAAAATCTACCTTTTTCCTAATTGATATGCAGCTGCAGGCCTGGGACAAGGGGTGGGCAGGATGGGCGACTGCCCTGGGCGCAGTGGGGATTTGGGGTATTTTGCTAGAAGGGGTGATTTGGAGGGGGGATTTGCGTTAGGAAAGAGGATTGGGAGGGGTGTATTTGTGCTAGTAGGGATAATTGTAATGGGATTTGTGTTGGGAGTGGACATTTGGGGGGATTAGAGCTAGGAGAGGGGATTTGGGGGGATTTGTGCCGGGAGAGGGGGTTTTGGAATGGGGGGGGGGGATTTATACTCAGAGGTAAAATTTGATGGGTAGATTTGTACTAGGAGGGAGAGGATTTTTATGCTGGGAGGGGGGGATTTGTACTGGAAGAGGGGGAATTTTTGTTTAGGCTTACTAAGGTAATTAATGCTTAGGGGGTAAGTGTGAAGACTAGTGCTTTTTTTTTTTTGCAGGGGAGGGGGCTTTGCTGGCATATAATGCTCATACATTTTGAGGAAGGGCACCATTTGGCATTTTTGCCCTGGGCACTAGATGGCCTTGTCCCGGCACTGTACAGCTGTCACATGACCCAGCTCTCTCCCAGCCTGTCTGCAGGGAAACATAAGCAGGAGGAGCTTCTAGTCCTCTGCTGCTGGTCACATGTCCAAAATGAAAAGAACAGCCCTTAGAATATGAAGTGAAAAGAAATAATTCATATCAATCTGTTTTAAATCGCCATACGAATATATATATGAAACCAAATCTATTATATTTTGGTAATAACCTGGTGCGCTGGCGGATTTCTGCCAGTCACAGGCTGTGTCATGCCCCTCCAGCCTGTGCCTTAGAATAAGAGGGAGGTGAAGCCTCCATCAATCAAAACATAATATCCTACCCCCATTGTGTTTAGCTTGTTAGTGGGCATGGAGGAGGGAGGAGGGAGTGGGCTGTCATTTAGCACTGTGTATATGCCCACATGTGCGACTCTAGAGTCACATGGGCCGCTCAGATGTGATAGGGAGGAAATGCTCACCATAGAAACTCACTGAAAACTGAGCATGTGCAGAGCTGCCAACACTGCTATGCAAAATCCCTAGCTGAATCGGGGACATGGACAGAAGGGGGAGATAGAGAACAGCAGGATCAACCAGGTTAAACTGGTTGAAAAAAATTGACCCTCTTCCCCCATCCACACATTCGAGTATCTGAAATCCAACAGGGAAGTTGTACAGAAGTCGATGGGTAGATTGCCTTCTGTTCAACCATAGTGCCCATTCATGAGTCGAATTTATGAGCAATCCCTGCTGAACCGACGAATTTCAATCCATGTATGGCCGGCTTAAGAGGAGAAGCCCCTCCATGTAATGATGAAATCCAATTACTGGTACCTTCCGGTACAGAGCCTGGCTGTACTGCTCGGCGTTGGCGTAGAAGACTGTGGATGAAGAGTGGAAGATCTTAATTCCCGGCAACTCTTTGGCCTGTGAAATACAAAAATGTATATTTTAGCACAAGAAGCATAGCAGATAATAAAATAATGGCTTACAAAGTAGAATATTTACCTACCCGGTGTAAAGCACCGATGTAGGCAATTTTAAGCTGACAGCACTATACAAGGGAGCTGTGATTGGCTCAAAGTTCTGCCTTCCCTCTCCCTGATTGGTGCTGAGCAGCGTATTATTGGGAAGGTAAAGTAAACAACGGCAAAACACTCTTTTTTAGTTTTTGATAGTGTGAAGAGGGATTAGAACCCCTGTCAGGTTTTTATTGCTGTCTGTAATCCTCATCGAGGAGATGCATCCTATTTATTTATCCTGTTTACCAATATCACTGAGAGTGAAAGTAAATCCAAAATTTTGGGTTGTCACCAGCACAGGAATAAAGAGGAAATCTTCCAATGGGGACACTCTGTTCTGGGGACAACCAGGGATTTCCTCACTTTGGAGGGATTTCCTCTCACTTGCTTGTTTTGGCTGTGGGACAGGAAGTGAAGGGAAATCCCCCCAATGGGACACAGATGGCAAAAAAAACCTGACAGGGGATATTTCCCTTCCTTACTCTATTCAAAAAGAAAAAAAAAAAGTGTTGCCTATACTTCCTCTTTAACCTCACCTCTGGTGGTGGTGGCCGCTGTAAAATTTGCACTTCCTATCTATCCCAAGGGCAGTAGTCACTGGGGCAAAAAGAGAGGGTCGGAATAAAAAGTGGAGACAGAGATTGCAATAAACCCCTGATGGGGGTTCTTACCCTTCCCCACAGGTAAGGTAAGGTTAAAGTAGAACCATAGGCAAAACTGGATAGAGTAAGGGAGGGTTATAACCCTCTGTGTCCCATTGGGGAGATTTCCCCTTACTTCCTGTTCCATAGCCAAAACAGGAAGTGAGAGGAAATCCCTACAAATTAAGGGAATCTCTTGGGGACCTCCAGGTCCCCATTGGAAGATTTCCCCTCTATTACTTTTCTGGGGACAACCCAAAATGTGTGATTTTCTCTTACTTTCACTTTTAATGATAACGGTAAACCTGACAAATAGAGAGGGAGAATCTCCCTAATGGGGGCGCAAACAGCAATAAAAACATAACAGGGTTCTAATCAATCCCCCCTAACCAAAAAATAAATAAAATAAAGTTTTGCTCTAGTTGTACTTTAACCGCTTGCCGAGCAGCCGCTGTCATTATACTGAGGCAGTTTGGCTTGATCCCGCCAATCGCCGTTGCTGTATGTTGGCTCGTGAACTAGCATTTGTGGGCGCACACGCTCCCATTGGCCAGTGGGGGAGCCAATCAGTGGGTGGGGCAGACTCGATGTCCGCCGGCCACCTGCGATCGTTCCCTACAGTGACAGAACGGGGATCTGCCTGTGTAAATAAGGCAGATCTCCGTTCTGACAGTGGAGATCACACAGATTCTGTCTTTCTGCTATGCACGAAGAGGGATCTGTGTGTTTCCCCAGGCAGCCCATCCTCCATACAGTTAGAACACACTGAGGGAACATAGTTAACCCCTTGATGTTAACCCCTTCCCTGCCAGTGTCTGTACAGTGACAGTGCATATTTTTAGCACTGATTACTGTAATAATGTCACTGGTTCCCAAAAAAGTGTCGAAAATGCCAGTTAGGTGTCCGATCTGTCCACCACAATGTCGCAGTCCAGATAAAATAAAAAATAATAAAAATGCCATAAATCTATCCCCTATTTTGTAGACGTGATAACTTTTGCGCAAACCAATTAATATACGCCTATTGCGATTTTTTTTTTTTACCAAAAATATGTAGCAGAATACAAATTGGCCCAAACTGATGAATAAATTTGTTTTTCTACATTTTTTTTTTTTTTTTTACATTTATGAAAACCGTGTTCAAAGCACACATGTGAGGCGTCGCCGCGATCGTTGGAGCGAGAGCAATAATTCTAGCACTAGATCTACTCTGTAACTTAAAACTGCTAACCTGTAGGAATTTTTAACCGTCGCCGATGGAGATTTTGAAGTGCCAAAGTGTGAAGCATGACATGTTGGGCATCAATTTACTCGGCGTAACATTATCTTTCTTAATATGGAAAAAAAAATGTCCTAACTTTACCGTTGTCTTATTTTTTTAACTCAAAAAATGTAATTTTTTCCAAAGAAATCGCACTTGTAAGACCGCTGCGCAAATACAGTGTGACATAAAGTATTGCAAGGACCGCCATTTTATTCTCTAGGGCAGGGATATGCAATTAGCGGACCTCCAGCTGTTGCAGAACTTCAAGTCCCATGAGGCATAGCAAGACTCTGACAGCCACAAGCATGACACCCAGAGGCAGAGGCATTATGGGACTTGTAGTTTTGCAACAGCTGGAGTTCCGCAAATTGCACATCCCTGTTCTAGGGTGTTAGAAAAAAAATATATAATGTTTGGGGGTTCTAAGTAATTTTATATAAAAAAAACCCTGATTTTAACTCGTAAATACCGAATCTCAAAAAGAGGCTCGGCCCTTAAGTGGTTTAAGATTTTCTAAATTTCTTGCAGCTGAATCTCCACTCTTAAATCTGCTGCATGGGGACACTCAGAGCCAAGAGCGAATGTAGCGGGCATAGAACCGTGAGTGCGAATGTTAGGTGAACAGAGGCTCATACCAGGATAAGATTAAACCACCCAATTACCTGCTGGCACCTGGACACATCTCTGTAGACATCAGTTCCATAAACTTGTCCGAAGACCGAGTAATTGGACCTGAAAAAAAGACCCATTTTATTCCAGTGGGCATAACATCAGATATATTTTTAATGATAACTCTACAGAAACGAATATGTCAGTGTAACACGTCCAGGTCTTTATTATCTCTTACAATGCTTTCATCTTCTTTTCCCTCCAGAAGGAAGGTGCCATCTTTGTTCAGACATCATCCAGGGTCACTATGTTCTTTCTGGACTGAGATGCCGGCTCAGAAACAGCACAATCATGTAAATCCCAGAGTACCTCTGCAGTTTTTGGCTGTTTTGACAAATGTCTGACACAGATCAGCCCCTGCTGCAGTCTCCTGGGCTCAGATCACACCTATGCGTTTTTTGGTGCTTTTTGCAGAAATCCACTACAGTCCACTTAGCATGGTTTTCTATAAGACACCTGTGCTTTTTTTTTTCCCACCGATGCATTCTTGAAAGGGGTCAGGGACTTTTTTTTTAAATGCAAAACGATGCATTTTAGGTTCAATAGACTTCAATGGAGAAGCTGTGGTAAAGCATGCAGCGCGCTTGTGCGGCGATTTTGGCGCGATTTGCATTTCTTTTTAATCTCTCTAACAAATGAGCTAAAAAAGGCATAAAAAATGCAAAACACATAAAAAAACACGCAAATAATGTGTCAAAAACGCGTGTACAAAAATGCACTGCAGAAATGGATCAAAAGCAAACTGCATTGGTGTGAACCAGGCCTTACCTGGTGACTTGCTACAAAGTCACAATGTACACAGGGCTGCTGCAAGGATTTTTGACACCCTAGGCGAAACCTCATTTTGCCGCCCCCTTGGCTCCACCCCTGACTCCACCCCCTTTACCCTGCCCAGCCTGATCAGCGCCAATCAAATGCAGCCTCACCAGCGCCCCTCAAATACAGCTTCACCAGCGCCAATCAATACAGCCTCACCTGTGCCCATCAAATACAGCCTCACCTGTGCCCATCAAATACAGCCTCACCTGTGCCCATCAAATACAGCTTCACCAGCGCCAATCAATACAGCCTCACCTGTGCCCATCAAATACAGCCTCACCAGCGTTAATCAATACAGCCTCACCTGTGCCCATCAAATACAGCCTCACCTGTGCCCATCAAATACAGCCTCACCAGCGCCAATCAATACAGCCTCACCTGTGTCCATCAAATACAGCTTCACCAGCACCAATCAATCCAGCGTCACCTGTGTCTCACAATGTGCCGTCCAGCCTCTAAACTCTGTGTCCCATGACATGCCAAGAGGCATCCTGCACAGTGCCCTCCTTACAATTGGGGGGTTGGGGCTGCTATGGTGCTGACCAGTGACTGTAGTGACATGCATAACATGCCAGGATGCACAGCAGCCTCCGTGGGGGGGGGGGGGGGGGGG
>BLSH010494947.1:3713633-3728575 GCA_018402905.1 Glandirana rugosa | reverse complement strand
CATTTTCTCAGCCAAAAGCGAATGCAATAATTAGAAATGTGATTGTTCCAATTGAGATTCAACAAAATGTTTCCATTCTTGTCATAACTCTTAGATAATTGATTGAACAAGGGCTCTGAAAACAATGATTTCCCAACAAAATTCTACCAGGCGTAAGGCTAGCTTAAGTGCTGCTTTCAAGGGTCTTGATTTTGATACAAGACAGATTCAAGTACGTCGTTCAGTATCTCACAAAAGTCAGTACACCCCTCACATTTTTGTAAATATTTTATTATCTTTTTAAGTGACAACACTGAAGAAATGACACTTTGCTACAATGTAAAGTAGTGAGTGTACAGCTTGTATAACAGTGTAAATTTGCTGTCCCCTCAAAATAACTCAACACACAGCCATTAATGTCTAAACTGCTGGCAACAAAAGTGAGTACACCCCTAAGTGAAAATGTCCCAATTGGGCCCAATTAGCCATTTTCCCTCCCTGGTGTGATGTGACTTGTTATTGTTACAAGGTCTCAGGTGTGAATGAGGAGCAGGTGTGTTAAATTTGCTGTTATCACCCTCACTCTCTCATACTGGTCACAGGAAGTTCAACATGGCACCTCATGGCAAAGAACTCTCTGAGGATCTGAAAAAAGAATTGTTGGTCTACATAAAGATGGCCTAGGCTATAAGAAGATTGCCAAGACCCTGAAACTGAGCTCCAGCACGGTGGCCATACAGCGGTTTAGCAGGACAGGTTCCACTCAGAACAGGCCTCGCCATGGTTAACCAAAGAAGTTGAGTGCACGGGCTCAGCGTCCTATCCAGAGGTTGTCTTTGGGAAATAGACCTATGAGTGCTGCCAGCATTGCTGCAGAGGTTGAAGGGGCAGGGAGGAGTCAGCCTGTCAGTGCTCAGACCATACGCCACACACTGCATCAAATTGGTCTTCATGGCTGTCCTCCCAGAAGGAAGCCTCTTCTAAAGATGATGCACAAGAAAGCAGCAAACAGTTTGCTGAAGACAAGCAGACTAAGGGCATGGATTACTGGAACCATGTAACATACTGAAGCAGAACATGATCCCCTCCCTTCGTAGACTGGGTCACAGGGCAGTATTCCAACATAACGACCCCAAACACACCTCCAAGATGACCACTGCCTTGCTAAAGAAGCTGAGGGTAAAGGTGATGGACTGGCCAAGCATGTCTCCAGACCTAAACCCTATTGAGCATCTGTGAGGCATCCTCAAATGGAAGGTGGAGGAGCACAAGGTCTCTATCATCCACCAGCTCTGTGATGTCATCATGGAGGAGTGGAAGAGGACTCCAGTGGCAACTTGTGAAGCTCTAGTGAACTCCATGCCCAAGAGGGTTAAGGCAGTGCTGGAAAATAATGGTGGCCACTCAAAATATTGACAATTTGGGCCCAATTTGGACATTTTCACTTAGGGGTGTACTCACTTTTGTTGCCAGCAGTTTAGACATCAATGGCTGTGTGTTGAGTTATTTTGAGGGTGCAGCAAATTTACACTGTTATACAAGCTGTACACTCACTACTTTACATTGTAGCAAAGTGTCATTTCTTCAGTGTTGTCACATGAAAAGATAGAATAAAATATTTACAAAAATGTGAGGGGTGTACTCACTTTTGTGAGATACTGTACATCAGTTGCATTTAAAAAATCCCTTTTTTTTCATGAATACAAATCTGCATTTGTTGTTTTGCAGTTTTCACATCTGGCTAAAGTTTAGCTTTGTTAAAATCTTCTGTAAAATATGACTTTTGACTTAGCATATCATTCTTTCTGAAACCATATACAGATCTCACCTACTGATATGTGCCTTGAGGTCCCCAGAAGAAAATACATGAACACAGGATAAAATGAGGTGTAGAGCCCAAAAACAGGTGGTAAGCCTGCCAGAAGAGCATATGCCAGTCCTGAAATTATAAAAAAAAAAAATCTTATTCAGATACTTAACAAACCGTGACTGTAGTAACCCCTTCCTGCCCAGCTTTGACATCCCGTTAATAGGGTCTGTGTGCCCAAGCGGTGTGAAAGATCAGCCAATCACGTCACTGCTGTCATTGGCTGTCTCAATGGTCACATGATCAAGAGCTAGCCTCTCCAATCATAACCATGCAAGCTGTTCCTGACAGTTTGGTCACTGTGCTGGGAGCACGCAGTAAGTGTGCTCTCAGCACATAAACCTCTGCCACACATGGATGCATATGTGCGCTGTGTTGGCATTAAAGTGTTACTAAACCCAGGACCCTGCATTCACTATATCTGGTCTCCCACAGTACACAGAACATGGAAATGCAATTATTTTAGTAAATATAAACTGCTAAATACCTTTTCTCGTGAGCAGTATATAGCAGTCTTGTGACTTCGATCAGCATCTGGACGAGCACTGGTTAAAAATTGTAGGAGGAGTTTTCATTCTCCTCTGACCATTCTAAGAGGCTGCAGGACCCCTGACCCTCTGTTTGGACAGTGCTGATTGGCCCAGTGCTGATCACATGCACCTACCCAAAAAAGAAAACAAAAAAAAAACTCTCTAGCAATACACACCAAACTGGGCATGTGCAGGGTGCCTCCAAGGCTCTGTACTATCAGCAGATGGATTGGGGACAGTAAAAAAAGGGGAACACAGGGTCAAACAGCCTTTTTACACAATGCGGAGGATTAACCCCTTGGGTTCCACGATGAGTATAACAAGCATGCTTTACTGCATATACAGACTGATTTTACTGTTGTGGTTTTAAGAACACTTTAAGTGAAGCTCACATATTGGTAAATTAATCCAAGTTATTGCTAGGCTAGGCTCCCACTTGTGCAGGTCAGGAACCTGTGCACAATCACAGGTGTTCCCAACCGACAGGCAAAACGTGCTGCTCTTTAGCAGATGCGCAGGAGTGCCATTAATTCTTTTTGTGTGTGTGTGCTAACATTTCCAGCTCAGTAACAGAAAGCCCTTTTTTTTCTTTTATGATGGGTTTATTGCTACAAATTAGAGTGCCACCTATTTACAATCAGCACCAAGCTATATAAGTTACCTTGAGGCAGCTGGACTATGCCAACACTGAATCCGGAGATGGCATCTCCCAGCAACCACTCCCGGGCTGGGTACCGCGGCAGCCAGCGCAAGACAGGAATGTATTTCAGCAGTAAGCACCTGGCTGTTTCTTGAGAGCATCTTGGATAAAGAACAAGAAAGGTTATCTGTATTGGTGTTCATTTTTTTATATCTATACACTATCCTGATGGTTCTGTGTTTTTTCTACAGACATTATCTATATCAGTGGTTCTCAACTCCGGTCCTCAGGACCCACTAACAGGCCAGGTTTGCAAGATAACCGAAATACATCACAGGTGATATCATGTTCAGTGATTGCAGTATTCTAGTCTGCATCTCCCCAAGGTAATACTAAGGCCTCGTACACCCGGGCGTCTGATAGTAAATAAGCAAAACGTCGGGTCCGACGTTTTTGAAAAAATCTGCGTTTTTACCGGTGTTTTGCATCGGCGTTAGTGAGCTTCGGCGTCAATAGGCGTTTTTTAAAAAAAATCAGCCCTCTGCTATTTTTCAACCTAAAAACGGTGTCGTCAAAAAACGCTTGTTAACGCCGGTACGGCGTTAGCGGGCGTTACCGAGCGTTAGTGAGCGTTTTGCCGATTGGCGTCAAAAAACGCCAAAACGCTACAGCTACAGAACACGATGGTCCCGCGTTCTAAAAACAGCTCACTAACGCCGACGCCCTCTACTTCTTACAAACGCTGGCGTTTTTAGAGGGCCATTGAATAACATGGAGAGCTGCAAAAAACGCCGACGCCCAAAACGCCCGGGTGTATGAGGCCTTAAAATCTGGCCTGTTAGTGGGTCCTGAGGACAGGAGTTGGGAACCACTGATCTATATTCTGCATACATATTATCATTGTATGCTTGAAGTTTTCCTATCACAATTCCATTACAAACTAGAAAGGCAATTCGCTTATAGCCAGCTAGACTTTGGGACTTCATTTCCTGTTCAGATGACCACAGAGGAAGTGAGAACAAATGTCCCCAATAGGGTCACAATCAGCAAATGTACTTGACTGGAGATCAAATCCATTCCCCTAGAGATTTGGTTAGGGTTCCACTTTTAAGTTCTTTTTAATGTGCAGCAGAATTCATGTGTGTGATAAAGATGAATGAAATAGATATGTAGACGTAATAATTAAAGCTTGACTGATTTATTTTGCCTTCCCAGGTCCTCCCCTGTCAGTTTTTCAGGCAGACCCAATCAGACCACCCATTGCTCTCTATGGGGTGGCGAATGTCAGCAGACGTGTCCGCTGTCACCAGCCGGCATCCGATCCACTCAAAGTAGACGGATTGGGATACATTTGCCATCCATCCAGCAGATTGGATGACAATCAAATGGAAATGGACATGCAGTCCATTTCCATCTGACCCCCCCCCCCCCCCATAGAGAACAGTGGGCTGTGTCCATGTCCACTCTGCATAGTGGAGCAGACACGGACTTGTCATCGGCCTGGTCAGTGGGGATCATTGGAGAGATCCCCTGCTGAGAAGGTGGATCCGCTTGGACAGATTACACTCCGTGTGCAAGGGGCCTAAATATTATTACTTAATTTACACCCAGTGATGTCATCACTGGGTCCCTGTGCTTCTCTATGTAACGTAGGCAGCAGATCATGGCTGGTGGGAGGGACCTGAATGGTGCTTCCTGAAAACATCACAGCACCCTGCCTCAGTACTCCTTTCAAGCGTTCTCAGCCCTGATGTGAGAAGTGGGCTGGTTCTTGGCAAAAGTTATGCAAATATGAAAATGCTTTAATGGACGGATATCAATCTGGAGGAGTGGGTGTTCCTAGGCAAACTGTATTTGTATGCAGACAACGGTAGCTAAGGTCCACATGTGATGTTACATTGTTACATAGTTGGTAAGGTTGAATAAAGACCCCAATCCATCCAGTTCAACCCGTGTGTGTGCTCATGTCTAAAATCATATCCCATATCCCTGTATACTGTGCTCGCTAAGATGCCCATCTAAGAGTTTTTTTTTAAGCTATCAATACTTCCCGCTAACACCACCTAATGTGGAAGAAAGTTGCACATAATTACTGCCTTAACAGTGAAAAACTCCCTACGCAGTTTGAGGTTAAACCGCTTCTCCTTCAGTCTCAGTGTGTGACCCCGTGTCTTCTCACACCCCCTCAGTCTGAATAGTTTCCTCCCTATGCTGGGCTCACCATTGAGGTATTTGCATATCGCTATCATATGTCCTTTCAAGCGTCTCTTCTCCAGGGAGAATACGTTTAACGCATGTAATCTTTCCTCGTAACTGAGGTCCTCTAGTCCCCTTATTAGCTTGGTTGCCCTTCTCTGGACTCTCTCCAGTTCCAGCACTTCCTTCCTGAGGACCGGTGACCAGAACTGGACGGAATACCCCAGATGTGGCCTAACCAGAGTATTTATGGCAGGAGTATATCCCTTTTTTATGCGTGCTAATATTCTGCTGGCTCTACTTGCTGCAGCTTAAAGTTGCATGATATTGCAGAGGCCGTCATCTACTAGGACCCCCAGATCTTTTTCCATGCTGGAATCCCCCAGAGGTTCTCCCCCTAGTGTGTAACTTGCTTTCATATTCTTAGCCCCCAAGTGCGTTACTTTACATTTTTCAACATTAAACCTCATTTGTCATGTAGCTGCCCAACCCATTATTTTATTTAGGTCTTCTTGTAAAGTTCCTACATCCTGCTGTGAAGTTATTGCCCTACTTAACTTTGTATCGTCAGCAAACACTAATGTAGCCATGTGCTCCCTTGAGAGTGGCTGGTAGTTGTGGTTCACCTTATAGCTCAAGCCATATTTCACACATCCGGAGACACTGACCAGGCCGGCTCTTGTTTTTGTTGTTTTATTTAGGGGAAATAACTTGGATGGGGATAAGGGATGACTGTGGGATGCCCAAAGAATTATAGTACAGGAACTCCATATACAGGTGCTGGTCATATAATGAGAATATCATCAAAAAGTTGATTTATTTCACTAATTCCATTCAAAAAGTGAAACTTGTATATTATATTCTTTCATTACTCACAGACTGATATATTTCAAATGTTTATTTCTTTTAATTTTGATGATTATAACTGACAACTGAGGAAAATCCCAAATTCAGTATCTCAGAAAATTTGATTACTAAGACCAATACAAAGAAAGGATTTTTAGAAATCTTGGCCAACTGAAAAGTATGAACATGAAAAGTATGAGCATGTACAGCACTCAATACTTAGTTGGGGCTCCTTTTGCCTGAATTACTGCAGCAATGCGGCGTGGCATGAAGTCGATCAGTCTGTGGCACTGCCCAGGTGTTATGAGAGCCCAGGTTGCTCTGATAGTGACCTTCAGCTCTTCTGCATTGTTGGGTCTGGCATATCGCATCTTCCTCTTCACAATACCCATAGATTTTCTATGGGGTTAAGGTCAGGCAAGTTTGCTGGCCAATTAAGATCAGGGATACCATGGTCCTTAAACCAGGTACTGGTAGCTTTGGCACTGTGTGCAGGTGCCAAGTCCTGTTGGAAAATGAAATCTGCATCTCCATAAAGTTGGTCAGCAGCAGGAAGCATGAAGAGCTCTAAAACTTCCTGGTAGACGGCTGCGTTGACCTTGGACCTCAGAAAACACAGTGGACCAACACCACCAGATGACATGGCACCCCAAACCATCACTGACTGTGGAAACTTTACACTGGACCTCAAGCAATTGTGTGCCTCTCCTCTCTTCCTCCAGACTCTGGGACCCTGATTTCCAAAGGAAATGCAAAATTTACTTTCATCAGAGAACATAACTTTGGACCACTCAGCAGCAGTCCAGTCAGTTTTGTCTTTAGCCCAGGCGAGACGCTTCTGACGCTGTCTGTTGTTCAAGAGTGGCTTGACACAAGGAATGCGACAACTGAAACCCATGTATTGCATACGTCTGTGCATAGCGGTTCTTGAAGCACCGACTCCAGCTGCAGTCCACTCTTTGTGAATCTCCCCCAAACAAAAACCATGGGTTTTGTTTCACAATCCTCTCCAGGGTGCGGTTATCCCTATTGCTTGCACACTTTTTTCTACCACATCATTTCCTTCCCTTTGCCTCTCTATTAATGTGCTTAGACACAGAGCTCTGTGAACAGCCAGCCTCTTTTGCAATGACCTTTTGTGTCTGGCCCTCCTCGTGCAAGGTGTCAATGGTCATCTTTTGGACAACTGTCTAGTCAGCAGTCTTCCCCATGATTGTGTAGCTTACAGCACTAGACTGAGAGACCATTTAAAGGCCTTTGTAGGTGTTTTGAGTTAATTAGCTGATCAGAGTGTGGCACCAGATGTCTTCAATATTGAACCTTTTCACAATATTCTGATTTTCTGAGATACTGAATTTGGGATTTTCCTTAGTCGTCAGTTATAATCATCAAAATTAAAAGAAATAAACATTTGAAATATATCAGTTTGTGTGCAATGAATAAATATAATATACAAGTTTCACTTTTTGAATGGAATTAATTAAATAAATCAACTTTTGGATGATATTCTAATTATATGACCAGCACCTGTAAACTCCAGTATATGCGCACTTCACTGCAGACTATCCCTCTGCAGACTGTTACTCCTCACACCTCTCCAGCACTCAACTTTCTGACCATTTCTCCTACAGTTCTCTCTCCAGCACTGAACTTAGTAAATCATCACTCCATTACTTCTCTCCAGCACTGCACTTGGTTTCCAGCTTGAAAGGAAATTTATCAAGCTTCTCTGTATCTTTCTCTTCACTGCGGCTAGCACATGGCGAGGCCTACTCTCAAAAGAACCTCCGGAACACCCATTACAGGCCAGGGATCAAAGGCCCCTGAATGCGCAGCAAAAAAGTACTAGAATGCTAGCCGGGCCTTTGATGGACTACAACTCCAAGCCCATCCCTCTTCCAGGTCCCACCGACCTGCATTCCTCAGTGACTCTCCTTCCCCTTACTGGCTCCCAAGGCTTTCACAGACTGTCCACTCTTCCTCTCCCAACCGGCTCCAGCACTTTCTCTTGCAGTTCCCAGGGACCGTCACTCACCAAACCGGTGGATCACTTTAAGTCTCTCACTGTGCAGCACCTCCGCTGTTCTCCTGTTCCCCTGTGCAACTACAGGAATCCCCACCACTCCTGGCTACACCCGAACCTCCAGGCCCCCAAGGTCACCCTCCCCAGACTGGGGCGACCTCCCGGGTAGGGGCCTCCACAGCGCCTCTGCTACATCTCCAGACTTCCACACAACACTTCTCCCCCAGATTGGGCTGACTCAGAGTATTTAAGGAGGCCTGCCCCCTGACAATCCTGCTTGGGGATTGGTCAGGGCTCCCTAGGATACTCCAGATGGCTCCACCTATCTCCCATCTCTTTGACCAGAAACCCTCCTCCATGTTTTTAGAAAAAAGTGGAAGATTCTGGTGACCTCATCTGTCAAGTCCACTCAATCCTCTCTGAGCCACTCCTCCCGGCCCAGATAAAAACATTCAGGGCTGCTCTTACACTCAGGCCTGACTAAATTTACCTCACCTAGCAAACCTTGCTAAAAAAACGATGGGGGCGCTACACTAACATTGAGCTATTTATCCTATACTCTATCATTTTATAAATAAATTAAGCATAATTGGTCCTAGGACATATTCTTGGGGGACCCCATTTACTACTCCAGACCATTCTGAGTATACGCCATTTATTACCACCCTTTGGACGCATTCCTGTACCCAATTTTCTATCCATCTACAAACACTATGGTCCATGCCTACAGACCTCAGTTTGTGAATTAAGTGTTTGTGGGCGACTGTATTAAATGCTTTTGCAAAATCCAGATACACTACATCCACCAGCCTTCCCTTATCTAGATGGCAGCTCTCTTCCTCATAGAATGTTAGCAGGTTGGTTTGGCAAGAACGACCTTTCATGATTCCATGCGGATTACTAATAATGATATTGTTTTCATCAGAAAATTTGTGGATAAAGTCCCTTCTCATCCCCTCCAATAATTTACATACTATCAATGTTAGGCCGACTGGTCTGTAGTTCTCAGGTATATGTTTTGGCCCTTTTTTAAATATTGGTACCACATTGGCCCTTCACCAATCAACTGGTACCATTCCTGTCAGTGTGCTGTCCATAAAAATTAGGAATAGCGGTCTGGCTATAACCTGACAGAGTTCTTTGAGTACTCTTGGGTGTAAGCCATCTGGTCCTGGGGATTTATGTGCATTACGTTTTAAATGTTGAGCCTTCATGATTGAAATGACTGAAATCCAGTAAATGAAAGGGTTGGGACCGGAACAGTCATGCTGGGGAGGGAAGGGCTAGACGATACTGGACGTCCTCAGCCAGGAGATGAGGGGGCTCAATATGACTTCTAATGTACATTGGGAGAAACTCACAGCATGTTGTGAATTCAGAGTAAGCAATTTTAGTCCAGAAGAAGCGCCTGTACAACTAAGACTGAAGGGGAAACTTTAAATAAATCTAATGCCAAAACTTTTTTCCATCTGTGTCCCATACAGAAGATTTCTCATCATTTCCTTGTCCTATAGACATAACAGGAAGCAAGATGAAAACTCCTCTTAGAGAGTTGTCACCAGAACAAGTGTCCCCATTGATTTCCCTCTATTCCTGTTATGGTGATAACTCAGAATTTTGGATGTTCCTTGACCTTCATTCCTGATAACATTGGCCACATGGGCAAATGGAGAGAGTAAATCTCCTTAATAGGGACATAAACTGCAATAATAACCTGACAAGGGTTTTAAACCATCATAGCTCTATCCAAAATGTAAAACAACTTTTGGCTTTAGATACACTTTACCTATACACAAGCTATACAATTCATTGAATCAGAGCTTCTCACCTAATCTGGTTCCTCCTCCTTGTCCAGAATGATGGTTTTATAACCTTTGTTCTAGGGGCAATTTGGTCCAGGTCAGCCTCGCTTACTACCTGGGGCTTCATGGGATGACCGTTCTCTGAAGCCTGGACCTGCTTATCCTCCATCATGGTCCGATGACCCTCAGTGATTCCCTTACAGGTCTGCTGTCATGGACGATGTATAGTATAAACTTACTATTGCTTTAAGCTGGCAAAAAACTGAAAGAAAAAAATTACAGTAATGCAGGACTCCTGCAAGAAACAAAAAAGATAAAAATGAATAGCCCATTACAAGTAGAAAAAACAAAACCAGATTTTCTTGCGATATTCATCTTCAACCATCACTTCCAGGACTCCTTGTTCTTCTTTACACTGAAGATAGTTCTTATTGACATTGACTGTATGTTTGGGGTAGTTGTCCTGTTGCAGAATAAATTTGGAGCCAATCACACTCCTCCCTGATGATATGGCATGATGGATAATTATCTGCTATATTTCTCAGCATTGAGGACACCATTGATCCCAGGGCCGGATTTAGAGTAGCATGTGCTTGGTGCTGAGTATTTTGGTGGACCTTTTACTGGGCACCCTTCTGCATTTCCAAGAGCATGTGCTGGCGTGTGCCCAAGCTCACAGCCACACAGGCGTAACACTAGGGAAGCTTGGCATTTGGTTTGCCAGGTTTCCGTAAGGGCTGTGCATCGGCGTGAACTCTGAGCTGAAAGAGCGTAGCCACGCAGGCCTAACACTATGGAAGCCCCAAATATCTATAAGAGCCCTACATTGGCTTGCCCCAGGCTTCCATAAGAATGCTCATGCGGCGCCCATTATCAATCTCACCACCCTGCCCAGGAGGTGCATGCGGAATGCAGGGCTCATTAGGGAGATCTCTCTCCGTTGGCCCATTGCTTTCCATGAGCAGTCTGTTCTTTTTGGGTGGCTGGGCCTATATTAAGGTAGGGGCCTGGAGCTGCAGCTCCAATAGTCCCTACGTTAATCCAGCCCTGATTGATCCTGACCAAATCTCCAACTCTATTTGCCAAATATGCAGCACCAAACTTCCAAGGAACCTTCACCATGCTTTACTGTTGCCTGCAGACACTCATTATTGTAAAGCTCTCCAGCCCTGCGGCAAACAAACTGCCTCCTGCTACAGCCAAATATTTTACATTTTGACTCAACACAAAGAGCAGAGAGCGCACAACCGTGCTAGTGTAATCCAGTTTATTAGAAACAACAATAAAAACTTCACTCAATACACTCACATAGTTCCAAAAGTGAAGATGAGCATGTCTGCATCAACACCAACTCTCCTCAATGGCTGCTGCAAGATCCGGGTGGAATATCACCTCCAATTGGGCCAGCTGACAGCTTGGGTTCCCTAGAACCCACTGATAGCCGGTCTCTGGCGTGCAGGTGCCAATGCACATGCACCCGGTTCAGCTGGTGCCACTCTACAAAGCCAGGAGACCGCACATTTTGACTCATCAGTCCAGAGCAGGGTTTCTCAACCAGGGTTCCATGGAACCCTTGGGATTCTCTAAAGGTTGCTGGGGGTTCCTTGAGCAATGACCAATTTCTGCCTCTCAGATAAGTTCCCACTGACACCAAATATCTTTTTAGCTATCTGACAGGGGGAAATGCTGCCCAATAACCATAAATGTACGGAACATTCTTCCCACTGACCATCACACTAATGTGTCATGAATTGTACTGTAGATATAGTAACTTTTAGCAGGGCTTCCCTGAGACCATGAAAGTTATTTCAAGGGTCCCTCTGTGTTGAAAAGGTTGAGAAAGTCTGGTCCATAGCATCTACCATTTTTCTGCACTGCAGTTCCTATCTTTTCATACATAGTTGAGACTTGTTTCCATGTTGGAGGTAGGGGGTGTTGAAAATAATCCTTGCATTGATGCATCTCGATGCGGCCTTGCATGATTCGGCATCGATTCAGAGAACGGGCCGCATCGATTGCATGGATGACGTCATCCCGGCTACCCGTGCCTCTCCCGGGACAGCCCTGCCCGCTCACTCTGTTGAAACAAATCACTGTCAGTCCCTTTGTTTTGTGCATTGCTGTTCAGGGGCGACTCAAATCGTCCTGCACATCGCGAATTCAGCACAGCTTGCAAGCGACTTCTGTAATAGAAGTCAATGCAAGTTGCCTGAAGTCGCCCCCAAAGTAGTGCAGGAACCTTTTTCTAAGTCGGAGCGACTTGAGTCGCTCCGATTAGAACGGTTTCATTGCACTGCATGGAGAGCAACTTGTGTGAAACCAAAGCCTCTACATGCCATTCTCCTCCTCCTCCTCCAGGCTAGACTGACCAGCCCTGACAGATCAGATATAAGGTAGAGGCTTCGGTTTACATTAAAGGAAGGAATGCATGAAACAGAGGGACTGACAGTGATTTGTTTCAACTTTAAAGTGCATGGGCAGGGCTGTGCCAGGAGAAGCATGGAGTCTCCTGGGAGTGCAGGGGCATAACAACAGGGTTTGCAATTACAACTGGGTCCCATGCTCCAGGGGGCCCGTGTGCCTCCCTTGTACACCTGAATAGGAGGGATGGTGGGGGAACCAATCTCCCCCATTTTCCTCCTAATGCAGGAGATTGGTTCCTCTATATGCTGCCCCTCCTATCCAGTTTACTTGTCTTTTGCTGTTCCCAGGGTCCCTGTGTGCTTCCCTGGTCCCCCCACAGAGCTGCTGTCTTCCCCCCTCCTCTCTCCTCCCAGCTGCTGTAAAAGATGAGTCATAATGGAGAGATGGGAACGGGTCGGTAAATTTGTCATTTACATTTTCTGAATGGACAGAGTCAGTGATTGGTACCAATTGGTTCATTCATAACTGAAGCATAGTAAACTGTTTTTACTATACTTCCATTTCTGAATGAATGGGAGGCTCGGTTCACAACTATTCCTGTCCATTCATTCTGTGCAGCTGAGGCTACAAAGATGGAGAGGTTTGTTTAGACCCCCGATATCTCATCAAAGCTCCCCAACAGGGCTCCTAAACAATTTGTAAAAAATAATAAAAATAAAATGGTAAAATAAATAAAATGAAATGTTAAAAAAATAATATCATTAAAATAAAAATGAAAAACTACTGATACCAGTGAGGGAGCTATCAGGATTGCAAAGGTGGCTATTGCGACTGGGCCCTAGCATTTCACTATCATGGGGAGGTCCAAAGGTGGCAGAAAGATGGCCCGCTGCAGAACTTGTGAAAGAGTCCCGCTGTGGGACTGTAATAAAGGGACCCGCGATGGGAGTAGTGGGCCCCAGGATCAGTGGAAAGAGGGAAGGGCCGTGGCCAGGGGGCCCTTCATAATTTCTTGCACCGAGGCCCTGAAGGCTCTAGTTACGCCTCTGTGCAGGGGGCTGTATCATGTAAATGGGCTGTGTAAATAATTTTTTTATGAAAACCATGGTCAGTAATCGTGATGCATTGTGAATCATCGATCGGATAATCGTAATTGAATCAAATGGTGAGACCAGTGAAGATGTGCACCCCTAGTTGGAGGTAGCCGCAATTCTTCCATGAAGACCATTTCTGGTCAGACTTCTCCGGACAGGAGATGGGTGTGCCTGGGTCCCTCTGGTTTCCACCAGTTATGTGCTGACAGCACTGCTGGACATCTTCCAATGTCGAAGGGAGGTAAGCATGATGTGTCTTTCAACTGCTACATTCCTTGGCCTACCACTACGTCAATGGTCCACAACATTGCCTGATCAATGGTGTCCTCAATGCTGAGAGATACAGGGAGATACTTATCCATCATGCCATACCATCATGGAGGCCTGTGAAACATGGAGGTGGATTGCTGATGTTTTGGGGATGCGTGAGCTACAAAGGCACAGGAAATTTGGTCAAAACTGATGGCAAGATGAATGCAGTATGTTATCAAACAATACTGGAGGAACATTTGCATTCATCAGCCAGGAAGCTACGCATGGGACGTACTTGGACAGTCCAACATGACAATGATCCAAAACACAAGGCCAAGCCGACCTGTCATTGGCTACAGCAGAATAAAGTGAAGGTTTTGGAGTGGCCAATCTCAGTCTCCTGACCTCAATATCATTGAGCCACTCTGGGGAGATCTCAAACGTTCAGTTCATGCAAGACAGCCCAAGAATTTCCAGGAACTAGAGGCTTTTTGCCAAGAGGAATGGGCAGCTTTACCATCTGAGAAGATAACGAGCCTCATCCACAAATACCACAAAAGACTTCAAGCTGTCATTGATGTTAAAGGGGGCAATACACGGTATTAAGAACTGGGGTATGCAAACTTTTGATCAGGGCCATTTGGGTAGTTTCTGTTGTCATTATGATTTAAAAAGAGTAAAACACAGTTGAATGATAATAAATGGCTTCAGCCAAACACTTACCATGAGTGAAAGAAATGTTTTTGTGTTCTCATTCATATTCTCTGAAAAATGGCCAAGAAATCATAAATTCTACCAGGGTATGTAAACTTATGAGCACTACTGTATAAAGACATGGATGAGCGAGTTTAGGGTGGAGGAACTTGACTGGCCTGCACAGAGTCCTGACCTCACCCTGATAGAATACCTTTGGGATAAATTATGAATCCTTATTATTATCCTATATAACTTAGATGTACTGATTGATGATTTTTTATAGATTATGTAGACACTTCCCACGCATGGATTCAATATATCCTATTATTATTCCTAAGTATTAAATAGGGTTTCCATAAGATAGTCCCACTCCAGTCCTGAGACACGTCCGGTCAGTTCAAGGAGGTGGGATTTGAGCGAGTAGGTACAGAAATATGTCATCACGAGTATTCAAATGTATGGGACCATCTTAAATACTAAAGAACCGGTAAAAAGTCTCTTATACTTACTCTTGTGTTTTTGTAAAGAAAGTGAGTACCATTCACAAACCGACTTCGGTAAATAATAGTAAGTTGACACAAAATGAGAAAAATTTAGTATTACTGTTGTCTTTGATGGGTTTACCGGGACTAGTTTTCAAACGTATGGGGTCA
>BLSH010494947.1:3670235-3708559 GCA_018402905.1 Glandirana rugosa | reverse complement strand
AGAATTTGTGTAGTCTTTTACCTTACGGATTTTTATGGATTTCTTACGGACCACATTTTTTACAGATCACACTTGTGCATATTTGTATTTTTTCACATCTAAATGTTTGGGGTATAACACTGTTATTAGTAATCCTTACCATTTATCAATTTTAATAGAATTTTTGAAGTCTTATTACTTACGGACTTTTTACGGATTTTTTTCACGGACTTTTTACGGACCACATATATATTTTTTTTTTTTATTTTATTTTATTTTTATTTTTTAATTTCACCATTGCATATATATTCCTCTCACATTGGATTGTTTTTACGACACATATTTATAGGAATATCTGGTTTTGTGATTCACTTATAATTTTTGCACAGTTGCACTTTATGAGTATATGATTAGTGAGACAGCGCCATTTCCAATTGTGAATTTTAATTTTAGCGGTTTAGACATTAATGGCTGTGTGTTGAGTTATGTTGCGTGGACAGCAAATGTACACTTTCATACAAGCTGTACACTCACTACTTCTTCAGTGTTGTCACATGAAAAGATATAAAATATTTACAAAAATGTGAGGGGTGTACTTACTTTTGTGAGATACTGTATGTAAATATTTTCACACACACACACATTATATACTGCATATATACATCTTTGTTTTTGTTTTGGACGGAATATGGAATAATAGTCACATTTTATTGGTGACTTTGCCCTTTTTTTTTTTAAAGATTTCTCTACACCTAGTGATGGATATCAGATAGAACAATATAGTAAAGCTGTCCATAAAGAAAAAGATTTTCAAACAAAAATTCTCAATACATTTAAAAGTATTGATTTGCTTTTAACATTTGATTTTGGAATTAATGTAATTTCCCAAACGAAAACCACATATACTGTTAGACATTCATTTGTTAGAGAAAAGTTTTCCATCTGCTCCTTTGAATTTTCTTTTCTTCACTGCAGTCAACAATGAAAGTAAATTTGAGCCCCACTAACAATTAGAACATCATTCAAATTTTCCAGCAACAAAATTCTACTCGTTTATGGTCAGCTCATAATCACACCACTTTCTGTTCTTTACAAATTGATGGGTGTCAGAACAGGGAGTGGGGGGAAATTACCCCTATGGGGACCCAGGCCACTATAAAAAGCAAATTAACTGCACTTGACATTGCAGAATTCTGTTACCCAGCATGTCCTCCTGCCCAACATGGCATCAAAGGACCAATCTCATCCCTCTTCCACAACATCTAGGTCCCTGGCGTCCAACCTGTGGCCCAGGGGCTATATGTGGCCCTTTGAAACTTAATGTGCAACCTCTGAAGATAGTTGTCCATTTTAGTGTTACTCAGGCCAGTGAAGAAAAATATTTTAGAGTGGTTTCTTTAATTGGCTTATTTATTTTATATTATGTGACTTTTTCTATATCATCAAACCCTTATGTTTTTTCTTCTGATCTTTTATAATGGATCTAGCTGAGAGAAACACCAAATGTGGTAATTAACCACTTCCTTACTGGGCACTTAAACCCCCCTCCTGCCCGAACCAATTTTCAGTTTTCAGCGCTGTCGCTCTTTGAATGACAATTGCGCGGTCGTGCGACGTTGTACCCAAACAAAATTTGCGTCCTTTTTTTCCCACAAATAGAGCTTTCTTTTGGTGGCATTTGATCCCCTCTGTGTCATTTCTGATCGCCGCTATAAACAAAAAAAAGCGACAATTTTGAAAAAAAAACAATATTTTTTACTTTTTGCTATAATAAATATCCAAAAATAAAAAAACAAATTTATTCATCAGTTTTGACCGATTTATATTCTTCTACATATTTTTGGTAAAAAAAATCGCAATCGGCGTTTATTGATTGGGTTGCGCAAAAGTTATAGCGTCTACAAACTATGGACATTGATTTATGGTGTTTTTATTATTTTTTTTTTTTTTTTACTGGTAATGGCGGCGATCTGCGATTTTTATCGGGACTGCGATATCGGGGCGGACATGTCGGACGGTTTTGACACATTTTTGGGACCAATGACATTTATACAGCGATCAGAAATTTAAATGTCCACTGATTACTGTATAAATGTCATTGGCAGTGAAGGGGTTAACCAGCAGGGGGCAGTGAAGGGGTTAACAAATGTTCCCTGGGTGTGTTCTAACTGTGGGGGGGCGGGGCTGATCGGGACATAACAGATCTAACTGATCCCAGTGACAGGGATCAGTAGATCTGTCATGTCCCATTCGCAGAACGGGGAACCGCCGTGTTTACTTCGGCGGTTCCCCGTTCCTCCTCTCTGAAAGGAGATCACGGGTCTCCAGCGGACATCGGGTCCGCCCGACCCACGAGCACGCTCCCGCGGGCGGCGCGTGCACGTGCCGCTCGTGCCCGCGGGAGCGCGCCCAGCACAAGCCAAATGGGAGGACGTCTATTGACGTCCTCCCGGCATTTTAGAGCCGCGCTGTAGCCGTCATTCGGCTATGGCGCGGGTGGGAGGAGGTTAAGTAAGTTATCAAGGGAGCACAAATGTGAAAGCATTGACTTATAAAGGAGCTGTAATAGCAATGATCTTTAGCAGTTTCATGTAACGTCTCCCACTATCATCCATATGTACATCCTACTCTACCTGACCATTTGACATTGCTGTTTAACTTTTGGTAATATCCTCTGCTACCATAGCTCTAAACTTTTATATATTTAATGCTAGCTCTATAACAAACTTACTGCGTTAGCAATATGACTCTTAGCTCCATTTGGCTTGAGTGATCAAGAAACTCAATTAACATTTACGACCCAAGCCTGTGTCTGGTCTGCTATTGTCCATATCCCCTCCCATATTCATGTGTCTCAGAACAAACCCTATAATGCTCTGTTGAGAATTGCATGCCTTCTCAAGGTTCCTATAAATTTAAAGCAGTCTATGGGGAGGCGCAGACATCACGGCTCTTTCCTGAGTGGCTCTGTCACGAGTGGTGCACAGTTTCACCATCGAAAGCAGGATAACTAAAGCTGGATGAACATACAAGAACTCTGCTCCATTTTGAAAAGACGCAAGCAAACCATCATTTGACATAGAACTTATTTGAAGTCAGATTCCCACACTCTATCCACCAACATGTTCCTTGTTCTCTTCCTTCTCACATTGGTGTCTTCTATCCTCAAATTATCCCTACTCTACCCCTCCTCTCTACACCACAGCATACACATATCACCCTCACATCTACCCACTCCCTACTACTGCACCCATCATCTGCAATTGCTGCACCCACATGCTGACCTAAACACCAGGGCAGTTTGACATATGCGCTCATACACATCCCACTCCCATCTTACCTTCCTCGCTTTCTTTCTGCTAGTCTCAGGGGACATTTCTCCAAATCCTGGTCCTCCATTTTCTAAATGCAAACCATATATCCGACACCCATCCTCTGGCAACAGCCTCAATCCACTTAGTCTAATTTCTATCCCCCTGCTTCCTAAAACCAGCCCCCAATTTCATGCGCCCTTTGGAATGCCTGCTCCATCTGTAGCAAGCTGACATCTGTGCATTACTTTTTCATCTCTCATGGCTTTAACATACTCACCATAACTGAAACCTTGCTTCAAAATTTTGACTCCGCTTCTCCTGCTGCCCTCTCTCATGGTGGTCTCCACTGGACTCACTCCCCCAGACTCAATGGACAGAAAGGAAGTGGAGTTGGAT
This sequence comes from Glandirana rugosa, assembly GCA_018402905.1. Taxonomy (NCBI): domain Eukaryota; kingdom Metazoa; phylum Chordata; class Amphibia; order Anura; family Ranidae; genus Glandirana; species Glandirana rugosa. The sequence continues at coordinate 3,704,870 of BLSH010494947.1, read as the reverse complement.
TCCTCCTATCCCTGCAAAGCACCTTCCAAGTCCTTCCTATCCCTCACTCTCTCCTTTCGATATGCACTGTATTTGTCTGTCTTCTCCCATTTCTCTGGGGATTGCAGCAATTTATCGGCCTCCTGGACCAGTATCGCGCTTGTTCGCTGCCTGGCTACCCTACTTTCTCTCCTCTGAAATGCCCACTATCATTCTTGGGGACTTCAACTTCCCCGTTAATGTTAACAGCCCAGCTACAGCTCAACTTCTCAACTTAACCTCATCTTTTGACCTAACCCAATGGACACACACTTCCATCCACTCTAATGGGAATACCCTTTACCTTGTATTCTTTCATCTCTGCACTCCTGGCAACCTCACCAACACCCCCTTTCCTCTCTCGGATCACAACCTCATAAGTTTCACTGTATCCTTGCCTCTGACCACCCATCCCTCCAAGCAGCAAACAATTACTTGTAGGAACCTTTGCCACTTTAACCCTTTAACTTTAATCTTCTCGATTCTGCTACTGACCACCTATATGACATAATCTCTCCCTTGTCTTGCCCTGATCTGGCCACCTCTGTCTACAACAGTTCACTCTCATCATCACTGGACGCACTTGCTCCTCTAACTACACGCAGAATCAGGCCCCCACCGTTACAACCCTGGCAGACTGACAACACTAGAAATCTCAAGAGACATTGCCGTGCTCTTGAAAGTCTGTGGTGTAAAACCAAATCCCTGCTGGACTTCACCCTATATAAATCTGCCCTCCTAAGATACAATTCCTGCCTCCATGCTGCCAAACAAGCCTACTTTGTCTCTCTTATTAATACCTTGTCATCCAGCCCCCATCAGCTCTTCTCAACCTTTAACTCTCTGCTTCATCCCCCACCCCCTCTACCCACTAACTCAATCACTGCCCAAGAGATTGCCAAGCAATTCAAAGACAAGATTGATGCAATACGTGAGGACACCTCCACTGTGCACACCTCTTCTCCACGCAACATACCTTGCCTAACAGCACAGTCAACACTCTCCTCTTTTGAACTGGCTACTACTGAAGAGGTTACAAAACTTCTCTCAGATGCCCACCAATTGTCCCCTGGATCCTGTTGCCTCACAACTACTACGGTCACCCTCTTATTCTATCCTATGCTCCCTAACTCACATCTTCAATCTCTCCTTCTCTCTTGTGGCACCTTCCCCTCCCCTCTAAAACATGTCCAGATCACTCCCATACTTAAAAAGCCCTCAATGGACTCCACCAACCTGAACAACTTAAGACTCATCTGATTGCTCCCATTCACCTCTAAGCTTCTAGAACGCTTAGTCTAGAACCGTCTTAGCTCCTACCTCAGTGAAAATAACCTTCTTGACCCCCTACACTCTGGCTTTCGCTCCACGGAAACTGCATTACTAAAACTAACGGTTTACTAATTGCCAAAACCAATGGCCACTACTCTATACTCCTGCTCCTTGACCTCTCTGCGGCCTTTGATACTGTTGACCACCCGCTCCTTCTCAATAAACTCCGTTCCCTTGGCCTCCAAGACTCTGCTCTATCCTGGTTCTTCACCTACCTATCACAGCACTCCTTCAGTGTTACCTACAATTCTGTCTCTTCCTCTCCATTGCCCCTTTCTGTAGGGGTACTCCAAGGCTCTGTTCTTGGACCCCTTCTCATCTCTATCTACAACTCCTACCTTGGTCACTTGATAACTGCCCACAGCTTCCAATACCACTTATATGCCAATGACACCTAAATCTATCTGTCTACTCCTCACCTCACTCCTTCAGTCTCCTCTTGCATTACTAACTTGCTAACTGACATATCAGCATGGATGTCACACCACTTCCTTAAACGAAATCTCTCTGACACAGAGCTAGTAATATCGCCCGTGCCCCCCCCCCCCCATGACTTTTCCATCAAAATCAATAATGCAGCCATCAATCCCTCCCCTCATGTCAGGGTACTAAGTGTAATCCTAGACTATGACCTATCCTTTCAGCCCCAAATTCAATAGCTGTTGAAAGCTTGTAGACTTTACCTCTGTAACGTCTCCAAAATACACCCCTTTCTAACAAATGAAACCATCAAGCTCCTTATTCACTCCCTTGTTATCTCTCTCCTTGACTATTGCAATTCCCTACTCATTGGCCTACCTCTCCATAGGGTATCCCCTCTTCAATCTATCATGAATGATGCTACCAGACTTATCCACCTTACCAACCGCTCAGTGTCTGCCACCCCTCTCCACCAATCCCTACATTGGCTCCCAAGCGCCCAACGAATAAAATTCAAAATACTAACCACAACATACAAAGCTATCCACAACTCTGCCCCGAGCTACATCACCAATCTTGTCTTCAAATATCACCCAAACCGTCCTCTCAAGACCTCCTACTCTTAAGTTCCATTGTCACCTCCTCCCATGCTCGTCTCCAGGATTTCTCCAGAGCCTCTCCCATCCTCTGCAAACTCTCTACCTCAACCTGTCCAGCTATCTCCTACTCTAGCTGCCTTCAGGCGATCCCTGAAAACTCATCTCTTCAGGGAAGCCTATCATGCCTCCAGCTAATCTTTTACCACTTCCATCAACTCATTCCCCACAGTTACAAACTTTTATACCACATGCCCCCTATTAGATTGAAAGTTCTTCTGAGCAGGGCCCTCTTAATCCTTTTGTATTGTACCTGTATTGTCCCACTTTTATATTGTAAAGCGCTGTGCAAACTGTTGGCGCTATATAAATCCTGTATATTAATATTAAAAATAATACCAAGTCTCCAGTCTATGACTGTCCCCAGTCTCCAACCATCTCTTGTAGCATATCCTTAAACTTCTCCTATGGCAGCCATTCTTATCCAGCTTTCCAGGGTTCCTCCAGAGGTTGCTAGGGGTTCCTTGAGCCATGGCTGATTGACCTCCCATCCGATCCAACACCATTGGGCAGCATGACACCAATGAACCTTTAAACTGTCTGTAAGGGTGGTATTCTGACCATCACTGTAAGGGAGCCATTTCTCCTGAGGCCCACTGGTCTCCAATGTAAGGAGAAATGATTCCCACTAACCGCCAAATACTTAACTTCAGAAAAATTACCTTAGACCTAAAAATGTACCCAAGGGTTCAGTTTGAGTAAAAAGGTTGAGTAAGGCTGTCCTATGGCATGCTCTGACTAATAGTCTCTGACCATCTCTTATTGCATGTTGCCAAAGTTTGACCTTTTCTTAGAGCATGCTCCTAGGTTCTGACCATTTACTGTTGCATGTTGCCAAGGTTTCACCTTCTTTTATAGCACGCTCGTAGACTATCTCCTGTAGGATGTTGGCAGTCTTTGACCATTGCTTATAGCATGCCCATAGTCAATGTCCAGCTCCCGTTGCATGTCTACAGTTTCTGATAGCTTTCTGTAGCATTACATTCACTTAATATTATGTGCAGCCCATTGGTGGTGTCATGAACTGCAATTGAGGCCCTTATATCAAATAAATTAACTACCAGTGAACTAGATCATCCTTATACTGCCATAAATGATGAAGTAACTTACCATGCACCTGGCCAGTTCCATCAGACAAAGAGAAATTCTGCCAGCCTAAAGGTCAATAGATGGACTATTGTTGATTTTTTTCATAATCTACTGAGGCATGCAAAGCCCATTATATCATTATATTTATACTGGTCCATAATGGGCATGGCCAACACTGCCCACCTCCATAACCAATAAAAATGAATCATTCCATTGTTTTCCTCTTGCCAATAAATCATTCTGGCGATAAAAATGTCATATTACTTTGTACAGCTCTAACCAAAACATTCTCATTTTCCAGTTATTTAAAAGGTCCCTTGGTGGTGACACTAATTCAGAAGTGACCTTGATGGTGCCAAGTGAAGGTGGTGTCAATGTATTCTTCTGGCCAGTCACATGGCACAGCAGTATTTGTTGCAATCAAAGTTGTGGCATGAACTATGAAAGGCTGGCATTGTCTGTGGTCCTTTTTTAGCATATTGCAAATCACCTCTGTGTATAAATTTACTTGTGTGTTGTCAATAAACATAGCGGAACACAAATGTTTAGTACTGGTCCAAGCACCAACGCACAAAGGATACTCTCTTGTGTAATTTACAATTATGCTTTTTATTATTTACTGTATATTGATAGGTCAGGACACCTGCACTGTACACAATGCTTCTCTTCCATGAAATGTAGCTAAATTAAACACATTCCAATTAAAATTGGGTCAATCTGTCTACATAGCACCCTTTAAGCAGAGAGGCATCAGATAGGAAGAACAAAACCAAAGAGATGATTGAGGGGAAAGTGATTAGTATTCATTTTTAAATTATAAATGTTATTTAAATATTTACCTGCTGGGAAGTTTGGTGAGATTTTGGATCTTTTGATAACTTTACAAGTCTACAAAAATCATGGCATGTCCCAGAAGAAGAAAAGAGTTTCTTAGGCAAAAAATACAATTTAATATGAACACAGGGGTCCCAGTACCATTTGGATTCAGTAGCATAGTATAGTTGCAACTCAGTTGACACTGTGCATTCCCCACAGACATCTGATTAATAACTGGTCCAGAACACTCACTAGGCTGGCGTAAGAGAACAACACTGATATGAATGACAACTGAGTACACAGTATGGTAGTACAAAAGTGAGGTCACTAATAACAGTACAAACACTGGTGCCGCCTACTTACTGCCCAACTAACCACTGGCTAATGGGCGCCTGACCACTTCAGTTACCTCAGCTAGCAAGGTTCTGTTCTTGGACCTCTTATTTTCAATCTACACCCCTTCCCTGGGTCGGCTGATAGCCTCCCACGGCTTTCAATATAATTTCTATGCTGATGACACCCAAATCTACCTCTTCATCCCTCAGCTCACTCCATCAGTCTCCTTACCCATCACTAACTTACTAACAGACATATCTGTCTGGATGTCACATCACTTCCTCAAACTCAACTTGTCCAAAACCGAGCTTGTGATATTTCCTCCCCCACTTGCCTCTTCCCCTGACTTCTCTGTCAAGAGCAATGGCACAACCCTCCACCCATCCCCACATGTCAGGGTGCTTGGTGTTCTCCTGGACTCCGAACTCTCCTTTTGGCCCCACAGCCAATCACTTTCCAAAGCTTCCGCCTCAACCTTCGCAACATCTCTTAACTTCGCCCTTTCCTAACCAATGAAACCACAAATCTCCTAATTCACTCCCTGGTTATCTCTCACCTTGACTACTGTAACTCTCTCCTCATTGGCTTACCTTTAAACAGACTATCCCCCCTTCAGTCCATCCCGAATGCTGCTGCCAGACTCATCCATCTTACAAACCGCTCAGCGTCTGCTACCCCTCTCTGCCAATCCCTCCACTGGCTGCCACTTGCCCAACAAATTAAATTCAAAATACTAACAATAAGTTACAAAGCCATCCCAGCTACATCACTAACCTAGTCTCAAAATACCAACCTAATCGTCCTCTTCGTTCCTCCCAAGACCTCCTGCTCTCTAATTCCCTCATCACCTCCTCCCATATTCGCCTCCAAGACTTCTCCTGAGCCTCTCCCATCCTCTGAAATTCCCTACCGCAATCTGTCAGACTGTCTCTAAATCCATCAACTTTTAGGTGATCGCTCAAAAAAGTTTCTCTTCAGAGAAGCCTATCCTGCCTCCACCTAACCACACTTTTTATTTTCTCCATCAGCTCATTCCCCACAGTTATTATCCTCTCGTATCACTTGACCCTTCCTCCTAGATTGTAAGCTCTAATGAGCAAGGTCCTCTTATTCCTCCTGTGCTGATTTGAATTGTATTGTATTGTAATTGTACTGTCTGCCCTAATGTTGTAAAGTGCTGCGCAAACTGTCAGCGCTATATAAATCCTGTATTATAATAATGCAAAAGAGAAGAAGGAGAGCCCTGAGCCTTTAAGAAAAACCTCACCTGATACTTCAAAGAGAAAAATGGAAGATGCATCTATCTGTATTGAGTTATGCTGTCCAATAGAGAGACATCCACTGACCCCCAGAATGAAGCCTTAAGCATCGATTTGAATGTTGTAGAAGACGGAGTACGAGTTCAGTCAGCCAAATTACTCTGAATGCTTTCTCCAAAATACCTAAATTTATTACTATTATTTCAAATGCTTCTACCAAACTGTCTGTCAAGTTGGTAGGTCCTTCTATAGGGCTTATCCTAGATTCAAGTTGAAGCATCTATACAAAAGCTCTACCAGACTCGGATGCTCAAGTGATTGTGCAGACTCAAAGCTTTTACAAGCAACAGCTAAAGCATATGTCTCTGTGAAAGTTTAAAGACTTCAATTTACAGAGAATTGGGGCAGAGAAGTTTCCCTGTGATGGGTACCTTCTGATTAAGTTGATGTTCGATTCCTTAGTCATTGGACAACCAAGGCTTGATTAAAAAAATGAAAGAAAAAAAAGGGAGGTGGACTTTTGAGGCTGTCACTGTAATCCCAAACAGGAAAGACAGTGTAGCTTACATATATTTAAAATCCATATTTGTGATCATTAAAAAGTAGGAACAAGGTAGAAAAAGTACCAAAAACGTGTACATGGAGTGGATACAATTAGTAGTAGAGATGCATGGGGAACTAAACATAAATAAACCGTCTGGAAGGCCCACAGATGGTAACACAGTTGGAAGGGATTTCAAAGAAAGTCCTTAGTGGTTGAAGGCCATAAATTTGTTTAGTTAGATTTGTTTCATTTGTCTAATCCATTTTCAGAATTCGTTTCGTTTATTCATTTCCTAATAAAGTTTTCAAATAGTTTTCGAATTTGAAACGGTTTCAAATTTGAACAGTTTTCGAATTTCCCAGGAGAATGGGGTGGAGTGGAAAGTGAAGGAATAGAATGGAAAAAGATAGAATACAATAGAGGGGAATAGAACAGAAAATGAAAGAATATAATATGGTGGAGTGGAACAGAGCTGTTTTAGGCTCGGTTCACATTGCTGCGGTGCATATTTTCTGCAAATTTAATATGATTGTGATGCAGGTTTTTTCAGCTCAGACAAGTGTGATTTCTACATGTGTTGGTGCAAATCTACTGCAAAGCTGGAGTTGGAGGGGGAAGCTATTGCAGTGATATGAATGGGAGATTGCGTTTTCAATCCGTGTTCTATTGTAGCCTATGGAGCTGAATTCGCAAAGCACAGCATCGCACACGGATTAAACTTGCACAGGACCCTGTTTTTCACGGATTCAATTTTTTTTAATGAGTAAACAGTTTTCCGTTTAGGTTGGAGCAGGATGATTTGGAAGTTCTCCTTCGGGATGACGCTCTATATAAAAGAAAAAAAAAAAAACGAACTATCTGTGATCTATAAGTCATTATTGCCCTCCGTTCATGAAGGTCTGGATGCCCTGCTTACTGTGTGGTGCTCGGAGGAGCAGGACTTGGACAATGAGGACTGGGGAGGTCCTCTGGGATAGCCCATTTCAAGCATTAATATCGACTAAAGACCGGTTAATTCAATTTAAAATAGTGCACAGAATTTATTTTACACTGCAAAGACTTCAACGTATCTACCCTAGTTCTTCTTCTTGATGTTGGAGGTGCCCTACTGACCCTGCAGGATTTGCTCATATCTTCTAGGAGTGCCCCCAGATCCGTAGCTATTGGCAAGATATGGCACAAATTATTTCTACACTGACTACTATGCATGTCCCTGTAAAGGTTGGCGTTTGCCTTCTGGGATTGGTTGACCCTTTGGCCATTAACAGGGCGATGTGCACTTAATTGGGTCTCCTATTATTTTATGCTAGGAAAGCGATAGTACTCAAGTTGAAGTCGGCTATGGCCCCTAATTTGGCTTTTTGGAAGAGTCTAATTAATAGGGTTACCTCTATACAAAGATACATATTTGTCTCGAGGTCTAAACAATTTGAGATGGTCTGGCACCTTTGGACAGACTTCGAATACATAGCTGTTGATCAAGAGCCTGTAAACTGAATCCACTCACTCCTGCTATAGCCTATGTAGCGGTACACCCGAAGGAACTGCTGAATTATATTTGTCCCGGCCACCCTCTGATTATTCTGCAGCCAGTCACCATGGGTTTTTACACTGTCAGGTGCACACACACAATCCTGCTCGTTTTCCAATGGCCAGTCTAGGGCAGCCTTTCTCAACCTTTAGAGGAACTCTTGAAATAGTTCTCCGGTCTCGGGGGAACCCCTGCTAAAAATGAAAAATCTACAACTCATAATACATTAGTGTGATGGTCAATGGGAAGAATGCTCCTTACACTTGTGGTCATTGAGAAGAATTACCCCCTTACAGATAGATAAAAGGATCAATGGTATGATTGTGAATTTATCTGAGAGGTAGACATTGACCATTGCTCAAGGAACCCCTAGCAACCTTTGGAGGAACCCTGGTTGAGAAATCTTGGTCTAGGGCAGGGATATGCAATTAGCGGACCTCCAGCTGTTGCAAAACTACAAGTCCCATCATGCCTCTGCGTGTCATGCTTGTGACTGTCAGAGTCTTGCAATGCCTCATGGGAATTGTAGTTCTGCAACATCTGGAGGTCCGCTAATTGCATATCCCTGGTCTAGGGGATTCATTTTTGATGCTTTATTGTAGAACCTGAAGGAAAGGTATGGGATACTCCAAGTTAACTGACTTCAGATGAGGACAACGTCTCCCTATCTCTGTACAGCAGACGGTCAGTGACACTACATAGCAGACTGATCTCAGTAATGCAGTTAGCAGGCTGATTCCAGTAAAGCAAGTAGCAGGATGACTCCAGTGACACTTTAACAAACTGATCCCAGTGAAACAAGTTCCTTTTTAACCAGTTCCCTACCGACGTATAGTAAAATGACGTCGGCAGGGACTGGCCGTCGATCCGGGAGGACGTCATATACAAACCCATTGTCCTGGTGCTCCAGGGCCTTCAAAAGTGTAATAGGTCGTTAGGAAATTAGATGTGAAAATTCTGCTCCTAGAATGCATGACGGTGCTCCCTGCATGTTGGACCTCTCTATGTGGCCAGGCTGTGAAAAAGTCTCACACATGTGGTATCGCCATACTCGGGGACAGTAGCAGAATGTATTTTGGGGTGTAATTGGAAGTATGCATATGCTGTGTGTGAGAAAGAACTTGTTGTTTTGACAATTTTGTGCAAAAAAAAAAAAAAAAATAATAATTTCTTAATTTTCCAAAGAATTGTGGGAAAAAAGTACAACTTCAAAAAACTCGCCATGCCTCTTACTAAATACCTTGGAATGTCTACTTTTCAAAAAGGGGTAATTTGGGGGGTATTTGTACTTTCCTGACATTTCAGGGCCTCAAGAAATGAGATAGGCCATCAGTGCATCAGGTGTGATCAATTTTCAATGATTTGCACCATAGTTTGTAGACTCTATAACTTTCACACAGACCAAATAATATACACTTATATGGGTTATTTTTACCAAAGATAGGTAGCAGTATAGGTTTTGGCCAAAATTTATGAACAAAAATTACTTATTTGCAAAATTTTATCACAGAAACTAAAAAAAAATGTTTTTTTTTCAAAATTTTCGCACTTTTTTCAATTATATCGCAAAAAATAAAAAACCCAGAGCTTCTTAAATACCACCAAAAGAAAGCTCTTTTTGTGAAAAAAATGACACAAATTTTGTTTGGGTGCAGTGTAGCATGAGAGAGTAATTGAGATTCAAAGTGTGAGAGCGCTGAAAGCTGAAAATTGGTCTGGTAAGGAAGGGGGTATAAACGTCCTGTATTCAAGTGGTTAAGCAGTAAGGACAGGCCGGACTTTGCTTCTTCAAGACACTCACCAGTGTCTCCTTTCTAACTCAATGCAGCAGACTACCAATGACACTTTATGGCAGGCTGATCCCAGTGGAACAAGTCCCTTTTTAAGCAGCACAGGATAAGCCGGACTCTGTTCTTCAAGACACTCTCCAGTGTCGCCTTTCCAGCTCACACACCCAGGTTTAGCTGACTATGAGGAGCAGGAGGGGAATTCTAGCAACTCAGTCTTAGGGATCCCTTCATGGATATGTACTCACACCATGTCCCGGGACAGTCGGTAGCCTCCTTCCAACTTCCAAGTGACACTTTGCCACTGTGATACCACACAGGATCCCAGTACGTTCACCTCTGTCAGCTACTACATAACTCTGGGCTGCAGCTTCAGCAACTTCAGCTAGGCCTCGACCAGGCCCAGCATCCACAGCCTCCTGGATAGGCCCTCCAGCCTAGCAGCCAGGAGCTGAACATGCCTCCACCCCTAAGGTCTGGGTGGGCTGGAGCTCCTAACCTTGAGCCCATGTGCTCCCTTTTATATGAAGGTGTTCACCCAAGGTGCAGTGGGGGCCACTCCTCTGCTAGTTGGTCAGAACCACCCTCAAATACACCTGTTGTTACTGGCTGGGTTCTCCTCACACTGCCCAATAAGGATTCATACAATTGGACAGTGCAAAAACTCTCCAGACCACATGAATCAGCACCAGAGCACACTGAGCAGACCTTACTCAAATCCAGGCTTTCTGATAAGCAGATAGCGTATAAATTTGCCTATCTACTCTCCTGTTAAGCAGAGAATGCCAAAAACTATATACACTCACTAGTACCCAAACTAGAAGGGCGCTACACCTAAGATATATGTGGACTTACTCTTCTGCAGCGACTCATGTTACAACTGTTTAGGAATGAATGCTAATCCTAAAGGTATGAAGGCAATGAGTTCCTGTTCTCTTGCCATACCATCCTGAAGGTTGAGAGGGAACATGAATCTCCTTGTATTCCATTAACCCTGGCATTAACATTATACAAGAATAACTGAGCAAAATGTATGGAATACTGTAGTTTTGTGATTAGATAAGATGTCAGTTGGTACTGTTATGTTGTCTGTGCTTGCAAGCCAGGGAATGCCCAAAGGCTTTGGTTTTTTATCTATGCACCTTAACCACTTGCCAACCGCAGGTTGACGGCGACAAGGTGGTTCGATATTGCAAAACGCCGTCATATGACGGCGGCTGCGAAATCGAGCACTGTGAGCACGCATGCGCCGCTGGAGGCGCGCTCACTGTGTCCGGGGGGGGGCCCAAGGAGCGGGTGCGGCGGACTCGATCTCCGCCGGCTACCCGCGATGCCCCCCCCAGAGTGAAAGAACGGAGGTCCGTGAATGTAAACACGGATCTCCGTTCTGTGAGATGGGGAAGGGCTGTGATCACAGCCTTCCTCTATATGGAAACTGTGATCACTTCCCTTCCCCAGCTAGGGCAGCCCCCATACAGTTAGAACACACCCAGAGAACACAGTTAACCCTTAGAGCGCCCCATGCAGGTTAACACCTTAACTGCCAATGGCATTTACACAGTAATCAGTTCATTTTTATAGCACTGATCGCTGTATAAATGCCAATGGTCCAAAAAAAGTGTCAAAATGGTCCGACATGTCCGCTGAAATATCGCAGTACCGCTAAAAATCGCAGCTCGCCGCCATTACTTGTAAAAAAAAAATAAATAAATAAATAAAAACCCCAAAAATGAATTCTCATCATCTGTAAGCGCAGCAACTTTTGCGCAAACCAAACGCCGATTGCGATTTTTTTAATCACAAATATGAGGAAGAATATAAAATCGGCCAAAACCGTTGAAAAAAATGTTTTTTTATATATTTTTTTTGGATTTGTATTTTAGCAAAAAGTAAGAAATTTGGGTTTTTTGGCAAAATTGTCGCTCTTCTTTTGTTTATAGCGGCGATCAGAAATGATGCAGCGGTGATCAAATACCACCAAAAGAAAGCTCTGTTTGTGGGAAAAAAAGGATGCAAATTTCGTTTTGGTACAACGTCGCACGACCGCGCAATTGTCAGTTAAAGCGACGCAGCGCCGAATCGCAAAAAGGGCTCTGGTCCTAAAGTGTGAAATCCTTCCGGGGCTGAAGTGGTTAAATCTTTAATAAAAATAATTTTCCAAAAAAACAGTCTAGGTTTGAGAATATGTTACCCTTTATTAAATTGGATGGATAATCTCCATTTGTAAAAAGACACCAATTTTTTGTAACTTTGAAACACACACATTGGAATGTGCCTGGTGCACAGAAGCACCGTTCTGTTGGCAATTCAGAGGGTTCACCAAAAATTGTTCCACAGCTGCACTTAGGTCTATTTTTCCTTTTTATAGTGGCAATGGGCAACACAGACAGTTGTTCCCCCTCCCCCACCCCCTCACCTTCTCAGGCCTGAAATGGAGTGACACAACAAAAGGTTGTGTTTAAATTGGCATGTATGAACAAGTCTGAATTTTAACTACTTAAAGCGGACCTGTACCCCAAAAAACACACGTGAAAGATTTGCTTAGTCAAAGATTATGACTAAGCGAATTCAGTTTCGTGAATCGCGCAAATCTTTCTGCTTGTTTGCTCATCGCCTGCATGTTTGTGGACGCAATTTGGATGTAATATTCACCAGTTATGGTTCTGCAATAACGTGGACTTTTCCTCTACTCCTTGAGTGCTGTCTACACCCTTCTTTAGAGTTGCCACATCATCCCTTTAATCCAGGACACATATCAATTACACAGGTTCTGTGGCTGATTAAGGTGGTAATTAAACTCACTTGGTGCCCTATCTGCATTAGATTAGCCTCAGAACCTGGGTAATTCATATGTGTCCTGGATTAAAGGGATGATGTGGCAACCCTACCCTTCTTGGATTCATTTACTTTGCAGTTCACGGACCGGACGTGCACCATAGGAGTGAGGTTTTCCGGACTCTCACCTGGAGCGGTCAGAACTGCTTTTGGATTGCAGATGTGGCCCTTTGCTTGCCTTTTTCTGGCCCTTGGGGCACTGGTCTAGCAACAGACACCAATGATGGGGCACTATCCACTTCCCGACCGCGTGCCGTGTTTTCGCGGCGGCAGTCGGGATGCTTAGCGCGAATCGCCATAAAAACACTGCGATCTGCGAACAGCCGCTCCCCAGGAGAGTGCCTGTGGCTCGGGCAGACCCGATGTCCGCCGGCGAGCCACGATGAGAGGCCACAGGGAAAGAACGGGGAACCGCCGATGTAAACACGGCGGTTCCCCGCTCTGTTAGTGGGGGCATAGGTGATCTACTGATCCCTGTCACTGGGATCAGTTAGACCTCTCATGCCCATGTTAGCCCAACCCCCCCACAGTAAGAACACACCCAGGGAACACAGTTAACCCCTAGCTCTCCCCCCCCCAGGTTAACCCCTTCCCTGCCAATGACATTTATACAGTAATCAGTGGACATTTAAATTTCTGATCGCTGAATAAATGTCATTGGTCCCAAAAAAGTGTAAAAAATGTCCGACATGTCCGCTGCAATAACGCAGTACCGCTAAAAATCGCAGATCGCCGCCATTACTAGTAAAAAATAAACTAAAATAAAAAAACCCCAGAAATGAATTCTCACCATCCATAAACGCGGCCACTTTTGCGCAAGCCAATCAATAAACGCTGATTGAGATTTTTTTTAATCACAAATATGAGGAAGAATATAAAATCGGCCAAAAAAATGTTTTTTTATATATTTTTTTTGGATGTGAATTTTAGCAAAAAGTAAGAAATTTGTTTTTTTGCAAAATGGTCGCTTTTCTTTTGTTTATAGCGGCGATCAGAAATGACACAGAGGCGATCAAATACCACCAAAAGAAAGCTCTGTTTGTGGGAAAAAATGGACGCAAATTTTGTTTGGGTGCAACGTCGCACGACCGCGCAATTGTCAGTTAAAGCGACGCAGCGCTGAATCGCAAAAAGTGCTCTGGTCCTAAAGCTGGAAAACCTTCCGGTTGGTAAGTGGCTATTCCATCATTTTACTCCAATGATGGGCCACTATTCCTCCCACTGACATCATCAATGGCACTATTCTTCCCATTGTTACCAACAATAGGGCCTTCTTCCTCCCATTATAACCAATGATGAGCATTGTTTATGTCTACGGACGCTGGGGCATTTTCTAATCCCAATGGTCACAGTTGAGCCCCCCCCCCCCCAGCCCCCAGCCTGAAGGACAGTAAATCGGCCCTTTGCTTAGAAAGTTTGGAGACCCCTGATCTAGGGTATAAAAAAAGGTGTCAAACACTTATGGTTAATTTTCTTCAAAAAGCAGCCACATCCTGAGTAGAAATGGATGTCCCCTGCCCCAGCATGCTATAGGCTGACCCTTGCTCTTTAAATGGAAGCAGTGGTTTCTCTGCACAAGTCCAGCATGCCCCCTGCTGAGTCAGAGATAGAGCTCTCCAATCAGTGCAGAGTTATAGGTCTGACCTGGGGGGGGGGGGGGGTTGGACCTCTGCAGAGAGATCATTGCTTCCACACGGTCATTCTTTGCAGCATGCTGGCAGGGGATGGACCTTTCTATCCGGGATGTGACTGGGGAAAAAAAAAACACAACTGTGAGCTTTTGCACACCTTTTGTTTTGATGCACTTGGAATACATGTATATATTATGCATGGTAGACAAATAACCAAAACTGTAAGGCCTCTTGCAGCTTGAAAAAGTGCAGTGCAGCTTATTTTTTTTACTGAGCGAAAATACGGCCCATTCATTGTAATGTGCCTCTGCACACAGGCGTGTAAACAAGCGCCATGTATTCTTCAGTAAAAAAAAAAAAAATTATTATATATATATATATATATATATATATATATATATATATAAAAATCAGCATTTTTGGTCAGTAAATTACTCCTATATGCGCACAAATATGCGCAATTGTGCATAGGTGGCCATTATTTACAATCTGCAGAACAAGAACGTGAAAATAAGTTTTGGCGAAAACGCATATGCGCAAAAATATGCGTAAATACATTTAAAAAAAACATCTGAAAAAGCAGATGCTCAAACAGGAGTATCGTGTGCAAAAGGCCTAAGGGGAAATGACGAAGGTAGAAACTACAGATGATCTTACCATGATTGCTACACTTACTGAAAGCCGTTGCTTCCTCAACCATTAAAACCCAACTCTGACAGCAATAAAGTCTTCAACAAAAAAGAAAAATAATGGCTGGAATACATAAAAGTACAAATGTCAAAAGAGAAATACAAAAAGGTGAAGATTACAGATGCCTTCTGAAAATGCTAGTTGCCTGGCTTCCATATTTAAAGCAGAACTAAACTCTCTCAATCAACATTAACAATTGTAATACTTAGGCTGCTAAAACCAGTAAATAGATAGGAAGGTACATTTACTAGTTTTAAACTTTTTTTTTTTTTTTTACATTTCTTCAGTTGCTTCCTGGTTTCTGGCCTAGGCCAAAATGATGTCATACATCCCAGGAGTCTTCATTGACTTTTTTTTTTTTTCTTTCATCTGGAGGAGAGGCTTTCTGAGCTAAGCAAACCCTCCGGCCTGCATGCCTGAGCTAAGGCCAGATAAATTCCAGGAAGAAAATGCTACATTAATCATTTGGCCTTTCTCAAAGATAGCCATGGCCTGATATGTTAGGTTGGTGTTTTTCAAACTGAATTCTCAACAAAATAAAGTCATATATAGACGAGTTTGCTTTGAATACTAAGACATGAATTAAATAGGGTTTTCATTTTGTGGTGCTCAGATACAGTTTAGTGCAGCTTTAAATAAACCATCTTATCTAAAGCCATCACAAAATGTGTGCAACCTTCCTCTCCAACCTCATCACATTATTGTGAATGGCCTCAGACAAACTGGTCATTCAAAGGAACAAAAATTCAAAATCTTGGCGGCAGGGGATCACTGAAAAAATTACTGCCCTGAAAGGGTCAAAGTTCTCCTTCCGAAATCATAATCAGGTCCTGAAGTTATTCTGTATAAAATACAGAGAATACTTTTGGTGCAGAACCAAAATCTTCCACAAGGTGGCAGTAGAAACAACACAGTGTCCTCAGGGCAGCGCTAAACAGCCACAAAGTCCAGTATAAGATTTATGATGGTATAAACAGGACATCAATCTGGACTTCTCTAGTGCCGCCCTTCTACTATGGAGCTCTCTTCTCTTCATATCCTTGTGGAAAAGATCTGCAGGGAAAACAAAAGCTGTTAGCATTGGCTGTTTTAATAGAAGTATTGTTATTGAACATTTGCAAGCCACAGGAAGCATCCTGATTTTCTTAAATCTCACCAGATACTACAAAGAATATTTTTTTTTATATTATCTATTTTTTTTGGAGTGGATTTATATCCTTTGAGGCTCTTTAGGAATATATTTACTTGGAAATTTTGTGTGCCACGGAGTTCAGGTTTAGCCTAGGTTCATATATATGCAGTGAGGGAAAAGCAGCGATCCCTGCACATTTTGCGTATCGCATTGCAATCGCACTGTGTTTACAATCTGCAGCGAGTGTCACTAAAAAGTTAACACACCAAAAGGATCGCAAACACAGTGCGGTTTGAACACACTGGATCACAGGGTACAAACCGATACATTTTATGGTTTGAACTAGATGGCCTTGCGTCTTGTTTCAACAAGACTATTTAACATTAAATGCGACATGGTTGTGGTGCGGCTCCAAAAAAGGTGCAATGGGGGTGCGATTTTAGCCCATTCAAAATGAATGCGGCGCGGCTTCTGTGCGATTCACATGCAGGTTATAGCGTGAACCAAGACTAAAAGTGTGAGGTTTGGTGAACCCACTTGAAATACATTGGATGGAGAAGTCTCATTTCAACTCACATGCTTGTCTTGTGCGTCTTGCGGTCCGGATGTCTGTGTGATGTAAATGACGGCATCATGGACAGAGGGGAATAACTGAGACTTTGTGATCGTCTTGCTGAAAAACCTCCCCACCTCTAGTTGTTCCAGAATGTTCTCTGTCACAATTACAAATATTATCATGTCACATGCTTGTCATTTGAAAGAGCATAAAGAGCCAAAGAACTTCTGCAAATTGTAATAAGACATGTGCAGTTCATTTCGTTCTGAATTAAAATTCGGACAAATTTTTCGTTATTCAGAAATTCAGATGCATCCGAAAGTCTGAATTACAATAATAACGAATTTAAACAAATCCGAAATAACAAAACAACATTTTGGACAAAATTTGAATACTTATTAAATCAAATTCAGATACTTTTCAAATCAAATTTTTGAATTTTTAGAAGAGAATTAAAATAGAATAGAAATTAGAGGAATAGAATATAATATGTTAGAGTAAAAAAGAGCAGAATAGAAAATAAAAGAATAGAATAGAAAAAAAAAGGGATAGAATAGCAAATAAAAAGAACAGAGTAAAAAACTGAAAAAATAGAGTAGAAAATAAATGAACAGAATCAAATAGAAGTAATAGAATAAAATAAAACAGAAAGAATGTAATAATCTTCTGAAATTCGACTTTCAAAATAGAATAAAATTTGTATACAATAGAAAAGAATAGAATAGAAAAGAATGAATGAATATAACCACTTCCCAAAATTTGAACAAAATACATTTGAATTCAAATAGAATAGAAAAGAATAGATCAGAATAGAATAGAAAATAAAACAATAGGATTGACTAGAATAGCCTTTCTCAAGCTTTTCAACATAGAGTAACCCTTAAAATAATTTTCCGGTCTCAGGGAACCCCAGGTAAAAACTATATCATTATCTACAAGCCATGATACATTATTGTGGGGTCAGAGGGAAGAATGTTCCTTACACTTGTGGTCATTGGGAAGAATTACCCCTTACGGCAGTGGTTCTCAACTCCTGTCCTCAGGACCCACTAACAGGCCAGATTTTAAGTATTACCTTGGGGAGATGCAGACTAGAATACTGCAATCACTGAGCAGCAAATTATGTCAACTGTGATGTATTTCAGTTATCTTGCAAACCTGGCCTGTTAGTGGTCCCGAGGACAGGAGTTGAGAACCACTGCCTTACAGATAGCTAAAAAGATCAATGGTATCATTGAGAGGCAGAAATTGCTTATTGCTCAAGGAACCCCTAGAGGAACCCTAGGATTCAATGGAACCCTGGTTGAGAGACACTGGACTAGAATATAAAAAAACAATAGAATAGAATATAAAGCATATAACCATCTTCTGAAATTCAAATTTCGAATAGAGTAAATTCAAATTTCAAATAGAATAGAACAGAATAAAATAGGGAATAAAAGAACAGAATAGAATTAAAAAATCATCATAAATTCACCCCCACAATTTCTCCCAAGTGCTGGCGATGTCATGATGAGTTACAATCTCTCCTATACATTTGGTGGTCCTGCCCTAAAATTCAACCTTATTGGAAAGAAGCCCACCAACTTATCTGCCACATCACTACATATACACTAGATTGCACCCTGGTCCAATTCCTTCTCCATTACACTACTCTGTCTCACAAAATACACCACCGGTCCCTGGCCATGCACCTAGTTAATGCGGCGAAGATGTGCGTGCCGGTACAATGGTCTTCCACATCCCCGCCAACCATATCTGATTGGCTTAAATGAGTAGGGAAAATGACAGAAAGTATAGGCGCTTTTTGGTAAGGTCTAGGTTAGGAGAGGCAAAATTTAGTCAGGCTTGACTGTAGGTGCAGGCCTGAAGGTTTGATCTGAGCTGGGGAGTGGCTGGAAACAGAAGGAAGGGACACCCCTTGGAGTTTCCTCCCCTTTTTGAGCAGAGAAGGCTCTGGAAAGGGGGATGGATGAGGAGGTGTCACTTTCTGATGTAGGACAAGGAGCCCTGACCTGATCTACAGTCTGGATTGGCAGGGGGCAGGCCTCCTTAAATACAGCAGTCTGCCAGCAAGGGGGGGGGGGGGGACGAAGTCGGGTGGAAGTGTGGAAGATGTAGCAGAGGTGCTGTGGAGGCATCACCCGGGAGGGAGCCCCCAGTCTGCACGGGGGGGGGGGTGACCTTGAGGCATGGAGACCCGGGTGCAGCCAGGAGTGGAGTTGATTCCTAGAGCAGCACAAGTGAGTAGGAGAACAGCAGAGGTGCTACTGAGAACACTTTAAAGCAGGCATCCTCAAACTACGGCCCTCCAGCTGTTGCGGAACTACACATCCCATGAGGCATTGTAAAACTCTGACATTCACAGACATGACTAGGCATGATGGGAATTGTAGTTCCTGAACAACTGGAGGGCCATAGTTTGAGGACCCCTGCTTTAAAGTATCCACTGGAGTCGGTGAGTGACAGACCCTGGGAGCTCGAGGAAAGGCTGGAGCAGGCTGGGAGAGGAATAGTTGATGGTCTGTGGAGGTCCCAGGAGCCAGTCAGGGAAAGGAGTGTCACTGTGAGGAAAGCAGGTCGGTGGGACCTGGAAGAGGGATGGGCTGGGAGTTGTAGTCCATCAAAGGCCCAGCTAGCACCAACGTACTAAGCTACACTTTGAGGGGTCTTCTGGAAGACGTCCGTTCGTGACGAAAGCGATAGGGCAGAAGTGTTGTCTCGTGATCACCGCTGAACGAAAGAACGCCTCTACCTGCTTTCCATGAGATTTTAATTGGGAATCTGTAAGTGCATTACTTTATTAAACTTCTTGGTTTTTAAATGGTATGACACTATTGTGGCTCTTTCATTTTTATTGAGCTTCATGGAGATTATTTGCAAGATAGCGCTGAGGAGGCTGATCGTTGTGACCCAGTGGAGGTCTGTATCCACACAGGCGTTTCCTGACCCCCTATAAGGGATCTAGGAATTCCGGTAAGGACCCCTCTGTATCGGTGGAGGATTTGTTTTCACTGAAGTGGTGGTGTGGTGGATGCTTATATATTTATGGACACTTAGACAAGATTTATGTTCACTATCTTACACTAAACTCCTTGCCACGAGGTTGAGTTTATTGGATTCAGTTTGGACTCATATCCTGTTATGCACTTATTTTTGATTACAGCATTGAATGCACTTGGACTTTTGCCGTTCACTTTGGTATTTCTGTCATTCATCATGTGTCTAATGTTCGAACACATATGTTGTATTATTATTTGTCTCATGCACATATGATATACACATAAGCGCAACTTTTTTTGTTTTCATGTTGTAGAAGTGTAGAATTCACACTATATTAGTTGCAGCTGTGTTTGGTTTTCTTCTTTGGGGGGTAGCGCAGCTTGTTTATATCTTTTCTTAAACCCTACATTGGCAGCATTTTTTTAAAGTGGTTGTTGTAAACCTCAGACATAAAATATGAACAAAGCATATCCCTCTATAGTGTGTACTTGTCTCAATCCAGAGCACTAAGTGTCATTTCTGTCTGCTGCCTCCTTCCTCTGCTATCTGCATGAATCACTTCTGACAAGTTTTGCGGACACCAAAAGAAAAAAGGTGACAGGGAAGGGAGCTCCAGCACAAATCCTATCATTGATAGCCTCAGCGCGGTTCCAGTGTGAAGGGGGTGTCCTTTCTCTCCAATCAGCTCTCACTGAGCTCTGCGGAGTGCAATTTCAACTTCCCACCCCCTGATTTTCAAAACAGAGATTATGTATGAATTCTGCACTTTAAAAGGATGTACAGGACAGATGGCCTCAGATAAACAGGTACAACTTCTGTAGAAGGATTTGTTTCATCCATCGCTGGGTATATGTAAGGGTTTATAACCACTTTAACTACCTCCGACACATTAATGGGAGAACTCCAGTAAAACATTATAAAGAGGCACTAACACTTCAAACCTTATTCATATAATCAGGCAGAAGGAAACTTTTGAACATGTCTATAGGCTTTGGAGAAGTGGCTCACAAGCAAAAAGGCTTCCCTCAACGAGTACCCGGAAGTGACTCCGACCATAAAAGTATAGCAAGGAGCATCAAACCCCAAGATAAAGTCAGAGAAATTGTTCATAATTCGATCATTTAAAACATCCAATGCTTTTCAGGGGGTTAACATCCCCCTTCATCAGGGCTACGAGTTTCACCAATTGATATACTTTAAGGCCTCTTGCACACTGCAGCTTGAAAAAGCTCAGTACAGCATTTTTTTTTTTACTGAGCTGAAATGCAGCCCATTATTGTAAATATGAATGAATTTTCCCTAAGGGCCGGGTTCACACATAAGCGACTTGCATCAAGTCGCTTGATATCAGAAATTCCATTAAAATGAATGGGAGCCATCTTAATGTACTCTACTGAATTCGCTCCGACTTCATAAAAGGTTCCTGTACTACTTCAAGGCGACTTCTATCCGACTTGTACCCATAGAATTCAATGGAAGTCGCCTCCAAGTCGGATATTCATCTATATTGAAGCAACTTTACAGGAAAAAGAAAATAATTTACCCAGTTACTTCCCATGAATTACCCAGGAAGCCCCTTCCCTCCCTTCTCTGATTGGCCACAGGCAAAGTCGCCTGGCATGGAGGTCGCTTTAAGTCGCATTGTAAGTCGCCCAAAGTCACGCTGAAGTCACGCCCGAAGTCGGATCGCCCCTGTGTGAACCCGGCCCTTAGGCGGTATTGTGTGTGCAAACGCTCATAGAGGTGCAAATACGCAATTAAATACGCAAAAATAAAACACCTAAAATTACGTACAAAAAAGTAGCAGCTCAAAAATCAGTACTGTGTGCAAGAGGCCTTGGTATTTATTTTTAGACTTAAATATTTTTGGATACAAGCTTTTATCACCATGTTTCATTTTGTAGCCCTGATGAAGCGGGAATGTTTGGCCCCCGAAACGTGTTGACATTTTCATATAATCAACTTATGAGCAATTAAACTATCTTTGACTCTTATCTTGTGGTTTGCGGCTCCTTTCAACACTTCTATGGTCTGGGAGATTAATGAGGGACTCATCCAACATCCCTAGCATCTCCACCGGGGTCCTTGAGGCACCATCTCTGCCATGGACACCCTAAAATAAAATTGAAATAAAAAGCATTGTTACAGTAACACATAAAAATATAATTAATTTTTTTGACCGGCTTTTACTTACCATGACATCCCGCGAGGTAAACATTCACATCGATTTCATGGAAATCGCGAAATAGCTAAAACAAGATAGAAGGACATTGCCATGAGACCAATATTTCAGGCACTTGTTATGTTTTCTTGCCTTGAGAGTGTCGTACCCTTTATAAATATTAAGTGAAATGCATGCAAGAAGACATTTAAATCTTATCTCAACCCACAGAGTCATGTGAGCAAAAACGACTCTATCCTCAACCTAGCCCACAGCTCCAATCTTCCATAATAAAATGCCACTCTGCTAGGGACCAGTGCATCCTCAAATGTTCACCAGGGAAGCCCTGAAACGGTCTAAAATGAAGCTGTGAATTTTGAGGATTAATTGCTCCAGAGTGCCGACAGCTACGGAGGGCTTGTTATAAAGCTCACATACTCTGCTTATTAATATGAATGTGAATATACTTGAATGTCCATAGCAGTCTTTCTCAACCAGGGTTCGGAATCTTTAGGGTTTCTCTAGAGCAGTGGTTCTCAACTCCTGTCCTCAGGACCCACTTAGACCCCATGCACACTATTAGATTTTCTGCAGATTTTTGTCTTCAGATTTACTAAAACCATGTAGTGCAAGGGCCTGCCTGATTGGATACAAATTAAAACTCCTAAGGTTTGACCTCATATTATATGGTTTTGGTAGATCTGAAGAAAAAAATCTACAGAAAATCTAATAGTGTGTATGGGGTCTAACAGGCCAGGTTTTCAAGATAACTGAAATACATCACAGGTGATATAATTTGTTGCTTAGTGATTGCAGTATTCTAGTCTGCATCTCCCCCAGACATGTATCTACCAACCCCAGTAATCTTTTAAACTAATCTGTAATAATAATAAAAAAAAAATATTTTGCCATATAGAACAACCTCTAAGTGTCAAAATACAAGTACGTGACACTCATACTTTTATATATTCCTATGTCTCAGCTCACTGTTCCACTAATGAAAGGCTCTCCAAACTTTCTAAACAAGGTGCCAGCTAGCTGTCCTTCAGGCTTTGGGGGGGGGGGGGGGAGATTGTGGCCAGTGGGATCAGAAAACTCCCTGGCATTAGTGGAAGTAAGCAGTGCCCCATTGTTGGTATTTAGGGTGGGATAGTACTCCATTATTGGTATCAGTGGGGGGAATAGTGCCCCATCATTTGTATCAGTGGGAGGAATGGTGCCCCATCATTGGTATCAGTGGGAGGAATGGTGCCTTATCATTGGTATCAGTGGGAGGAATGGTGCCCATCAGTGGGAGGAATAGTGCCCCATCACTGGTGTCTGTGGTAGGAATGGTGCCCCATCATTGGTGTCTGTGGTAGGAATGGTGCCCCATCATTGGTGTCAGTGGGAGGAATAGTGCCCCATCATTGGTGTCAGTGTGAAGAATGGTGCCCAATGATTGGCATCAGTAAGAGGAATAGTGTCCATCAGTGGGAGGAATAGTGCCCCATCATTGACATCAGTGGGAGGAATGATGCCCCATCATTGACATCGGTGGAAGGAATTGTGCCCCATCATTGGTATCAGTGGGAGTAATAGTGCCTCATCATTGGTAATCAGTGGGAGTAATAGTGCCCCATCATTGGTAATCAGTGTGAGGAACTGGTGCTCCATCATTGATATCAGTGGGAGGAATGGTGCCCCATCATTGATATCAGTGGGAGGAATAGAGTCCCATCATTGGTGTCAGTGGGAGGAATAGTGCCCCATCATTGGTATCAGTGAGAGGAATAGTGCCCCATCATTGATATCAGTGGGAGGAATGGTGCCCCATCATTGATATCAGTGGGAGGAATAGTGCCCCACCATTGGTATCAGTGGGAGGAATAGAGTCCCATCATTGGTGTCAGTGGGAGGAATGGTGCCCCATCATTGGTGTCAGTGGGAGGATTAGTGCCCCATCATTGGTGTCAGTGGGAGGAATGGTGCCCCATCATTAGGGTCTGTCTGGAGACAACCGCATGAATGTATAAAATTAATAATGAGCAAGTGTTCCTGGCAGAGCTGAAAGTTATTTCAAATATTCCTTCATGTAAAAACAGTTGAGAAAGGTTGGTCTATAACCTACCATATATATACTTTAAACATAACCCCTCAAAATCCTTAAATCAAAACATAAAACCAATAGCTATTAACTGTCAAAAAGTCCCATTGGCAATCCTACATCTGACATTAAACAAAATTAATAATACAAAATACAACATAAAACATAAAAGAAATCACGGTTAATAAAATCATGGACCAAAATCTCTGCCATATACAAATGGCTGTGTACCGGATTTGGATCTGCGGCATACTGGAGCACACTTGCGGCACATTTCCCCACTTACATTTTTCAGCATCTTAATGCTGACGGTGTCCACAAAACTAACGGTGCTCAGATCCAGGACGAGGGAGTGGATCGGGGTTTTTTTGTGTTCCGGGCAGTTTACGGTGCTTTCTTCTAAGATTCTATAGTCTTGTGGGAACTCTGGATCCGCGGTTCCCAAACTGTGAACGGCAATCGAATCCAGTTCATTCGCCTAAAAAATATGAAAGTTACGGGGTCAATTCACTAAGCTGCAAAAGTCCGCTTTTATTTTTTTTTATGGGAACATTCAATTCACAAAAATATCACTTATGAAATTTTGATTTTTTTTCATTTGGCATAAATTAGTGGTTGTAAACCTCAGTCATGAAATATGAACAAAGCATATGCCTCTAGTGCAGTTGTTCTCAACTCCTGTCCTCAGGACCCCCTAACAGGCCAGATTTTAAGTAATACCTTGGGGAGATGCAGACTAGAATACTGCAATCACTGAGCAGCAAATTATATCACCTGTAATGTATTTCAGTTATCCTGCAAACCTGGCCTGTTAGTGGGTCCTGAGGACAGCAGTGGAGAACCAATGGTCTATTGTGTATATTTGTCTTAATCTAGAGCACCAAGTGTAATTTCTGTCTGCTGCCTTGTTCCTCTGCTATCCGCATGAATCACTTCTGACAAGTTTTCCTGACACCAAGAGAAAAAACGGTGACAGGGGAAGGAGCTACAGCACACCGGCTGTGATTGACATCCTCAGCTCTGTTCCTGTGCAACGGGGGAGGGGGGTCCCCTCCCGCCAATCAGCTCTCAGAGTTCCCCTCACTGAGCTGCCTGTCCCCTATTTTCTGAACGCTTAGATATGCTGTATAAATTCTGCACTTTAAACGGCTGTAGAAAAAAGTGCTGCAGATAAACAGGTACAACGTATGTAGGAGGATTTGTTTAATCTCCGTGTATCACTTGAGGCCAATCACTTCACTGGCTTTACAACCACTTGAACTATTGAAAGCCTTGAATTCTTATTAGTCTGTATTTGATCTCCACTTTGAATGTCTCCATTTTCTGCCCAAGGTTGGAGATTTCTGTAACTCTTCAGCACCCACCTGAAATACCCAAAATGGTGGGCCGCCTTCATTAATTAACATCCAATCGAAAAGTAAAAATGTAATATATTGCAACTGACCACTTCTTAGATGTGATGGCTGCATTAGTATTTCCTTTGTCAGCTTTTCTTTCTTTATTTTCACCTGCTGATCCTGCCAGTAAGTCTGCATTTCAACAGAACAAGCTGTCCTGCGGATGTAGCAGTTAGGGGGTTAAGACACACCTTTGACCACTGACAGGGCTGCTTACAATGATCAGCTCTTATTAACAAAAACTGTGGCTGTAACTGCATATAAAGGGTTAGCTGGAGTTCATCAGCGCCAGTTTGATAATCAGGTCCATCTAAATCTGCTAAAGCATCTAGCACTCCCCTCCCTTAAGACAACCAGCACCCCACCCACACACACACCCGGGTGCAGGGCTGGCAGCACTCTGAAAGGCACCACGCCCCTCCCCGCTCTTGGGAGGACTGCCACTTACCAGGCGCAGCGTCCTCTTCTCCAGAGTGCGGGCAGCAGCGGAGGTGTATATTCCGGCGGGTGCCTCCGTGCTACGCATCCAATAAAATCGGCTGATGCTTTGGCCAATCGGGAAACAGGTCTCAACGACCTGACTCCTGTTTGGCGGGGAGGAAATTTAGTGTGCAAATAGCGAAAATTCATTTGCTATGGTCACACCATTGGGTGGGATCGGGGCGCACTCTCGGTGCCCCGAGCTCACACTTTTTTGAAGCCTATTAGAGCCTCTGGCTTTAATCAGGTGCTTAAAAAAAAAAAACAAACTCCCGCCATAGGAATCCATGCACCCAGCATCCTGAAAGGGGCTGACGACTAACAATGCTGTTATCCAAAGGTGTCTCCATTGCTCCTCCATCCAGAGTGGAGATAACATAATACAGGAAGTGTATTACTGCTCAGATCATAAGGTAAAAAATAAAGGAAAAAAACAGCCTCAGAAAAGAAAACGAATGCAGCCACCACACCTAAGGATTGATCAGCTGCAATATATTAAATTCTTGATTTTAAGTTTCAGCTTTCCATCGCCCCCTCACTTGCAGTGTTTGGTCAACTTACTTTGTCCAGTGCCATCTCTCCTTTCCTTCGTTTTAATTCTTTCTTAGCCTTGTTTTCAACTTTTTTCTTCAGCCGAGCTTCCTTTTTGTTGGCTTTCTTCTTCGCTTCAATAAGTTTATCCACTTCAATACCACTCTACAAATAAAGATATCGTTATAAGGAAGCAGAGAGAAATACGTCATTCCAAAAATAAAAGTCAGATTTGTCGTTTGGAAGTGAACACTTGTGGATAGAGCTATACCAGCCATCTATGGAGAGAGCTATACCAGCCATCTATGGAGAGAGCTATACCTGCCATCTATGGAGAGAGCTAGGCTGGCCGCCCGTGGAGAGAGCTAGGCTGGCCGCCCGTGGAGAGAGCTAGGCTGGCCGCCCGTGGAGAGAGCTAGGCTGGCCGCCCGTGGAGAGAGCTAGGCTGGCCCTCTGTGGAGAGAGCTAGGCTGGCCCTCTGTGGAGAGAGCTAGGCTGGCCCTCTGTGGAGAGAGCTAGGCTGGCCCTCTGTGGATAGAGCTAGGCTGGCCCTCTGTGGATAGAGCTAGACTGGCCCTCTGTGGATAGAGCTAGACTGGCCCTCTGTGGATAGAGCTAGACTGGCCCTCTGTGGATAGAGCTAGACTGGCCCTCTGTGGATAGAGCTAGACTGACCCTCTGTAGAGAGAGCTAGACTGACCCTCTGTGGATAGAGCTAGACTGGCCCTCTGTGGATAGAGCTAGACTGGCCCTCTGTGGATAGAGCTAGACTGGCCCTCTGTGGATAGAGCTAGACTGGCCCTCTGTGGATAGAGCTAGACTGACCATCCATTACTAGACTGGTCCTAAATAAAGGGTTAGTTCACCTTTACCTGAAAAATGCCTATACAGGTAAGGGGTGCCTGTAGATAAAAGTTGATGGTGCAGCTTTGACCAAGGTTGGATAATGTCCTTGATATTGGTGTAGGCCCTTTACATACCTCCTGAAGCCTGGCTGAAAAACTCCCAGAGATGACATCACTCTGCCCTGCCTGGTTGCAAGAATGTTACCAAGACACGCTCAGACCAGGGCCGTCTTTAAGGCAGGGCAAAAGGGGCAGCTGCTCTGGGCCCTGTCATGGTTGTGGGGCCCAAAGCAGCTGCCTCATACTTGCCAACTATCCTGGTTTAAATTCCTTTGTCCCTTGAAGTTTTAGTCCTGTGCTGTGTCCCGATATCTCAGTGTGAAGTGCTGCTATTAAAGCTGCCCAACTCTGCCCTATTGTTGTGTACAGATGACTCACCTGCAGACCCTATGTTTGCATGTAAATAACCTGCATTGATATGTAAATAGTGGCAGCATTCATATGTAAATAGTGGCGGCCAGCTGCATTGATATGTAAATAAAGGCAGCATTCATATGTATATCATGCCCCCCCAGGTCATATTCACCATCACCTATACTGAATGCTGCCCACTGGGAAGACAAAGGCATGCTTGAAAGTCCACAGCACATGTCAGCAGATGTGTGAGGGAGTCATTAATAATTGATGGCACTGCTGTGTATCTGTTATAGGGCAGCACGTTTCTGTGGTGTCAGGAAAGTGACTTTGTGCTCCCCAGTCCATGGTGTGCAGGCAGTGAGGAAATGATGTGCTGTAACCTCTAGCAACCAATCTGTGGGCAGTAATGATGTGCAGTAACCTCTAGCAACCAATCAGTGAGCAGTATTGATGTACAGTAATCTCTAGCAACCAAACAAGCAGAAAGCATGTGCTGTAACCTCTAGGAACTAATCAGCGAGCCGTAATGTGTACTGTAACCTCTAGCAACCAGTCAGTAAGTGGTAATGATATGCTGTAACCTCTGGCAACCAATCGCAATCACTGCCTGATCTGATTCAGTAAACTGATTTTGAGTCTAGCTGCTATTTATTGTATGACTCAGAGCAGGTGGAGAGTGAAATTGCATGGGGGGGGCCCAAGAAAGTTTTTTGGCCAGGATTCGGAGGTACGCAAATATTTCCTACACCTATAGCAAGGGCATTCTCCAACTTTGGTCAAAACTGCATAATTTGTTTTTATTGCCCCTTACCATAGGCAGTTTTTTTGGTAAAGGTGAACTAACCCTTTAGGGCATGCAATGAAAAACAGAAAGGTTTTGTTTAAAAATGTAATTAGCATGCTGATAAAGGGGAGAGAGAGGAACCAGAGAAGGCAAAATCTAGGCAGATAAAATTTCAGCATTAAACATACCATCTTTTTAACAGCATTTGCATATAAATCCGCATTAGCAAAGTAAACTGTGGATGAAGACCTGAAGATCTTAATACCCTGGACTTCCTGGACCTGGAAGGCAATAATGAGAATTTAAAATGTAATTATATAAATATATTTATTTAATTAATATATTCTGTAATAGATAAAAAAATATGAATTTTCCCATTTTAAATCAGGTGAATATGTAAGATTGCAAATGCAATATTTGATCTTTACATTTCCAGCCCGTTCTGGGCACCTTCTCACGTGCTTACCAGGCTGATCTTAGCTGCCTTGCTGCCTAAAAAAAAAGCATGTTATTTACAGAGCTCAATAACTCAAACTTAAATTGCACAACAACTAAAAGTGACTCCTGCCCCCCCCCCGCCCCTCCTCCCTCACTGCTAGTTGTCTCACCAGCCCGGTTCACTAGAATGACAGGGCGTTAGCAGCCGCAGATATTCCCAGCTCTCTGCACAGCCAGCCATTATCTGCAGTGATCGCTGCTGGATGCACTTATATACAGTATACACTTATTTTATTGAGTGAAATAAATATTTGACCCCTTCGCAAAACATGACTTAGTAGTTGGTGGCAAAACCCTTGGCAATCACAGAGGTCAGACGTTTCTTGTAGTTGGCCACCAGGTTTGCAGACATCTCAGGAGGGATTTTGTCCCACGCAGATCCACTCCAAGTCATTAAGGTTTCGAGGATGACATTTGAGAACTCGAACCTTCAGCTCCCTCCACATATTTTCTATGGGATTTAAAGTCTGAAGACCGGCTAGGACACTCCAGGACCTTAATGTGCTTCTTCTTGAGCCACTCCTGTGTTGCTTTGGCCGTGTGCTTTGGGTCATTGTCATGCTGGAATACCCATCCATCATTTTCAATGCCCTGGCTAAGAGAAAGATGTTCGCACCCAAGATTTGACAGTACATGGCCCCGTCCATCGTCCCTTTGATGCGGTGAAGTTGTCCTGTCCCCTTAGCAAAAAAACACCCTCAAAGCATAATGCTTCCACCTCCATGATTGACTGTGGGGATGGTGTTCTTGGGGTCATAGGCAGCATTCCTCCTCCTCCAAACACGGCAGGTTGAGTTGATGCCAAAGAGCTCGATTTTGGTCTGATCTGATCGCACAAACTGTTGTCACCCTCTCACCAACCTACTTGGCGATGGTCTTGTAGCCCATTCCAGCCTTGTGTAGGTCTACATTCTTGTCCCTGACCTCCTTGGACAGCTCTTTGGTCTTGGCCATGGTGGAGAGATTGGAATCTGATTGATTGACTGCTTCTGTAGACCGGTGTCTTTTACACAGGTATCAAGCTTAGATTAGGAGCACTCCCTTTAAGAGAGTGCTCCTAATCTTAGCTCTTTACCTGTATAGAAGACACTTGGGAGCCAGAAATCTTGCTGATTGATAGGGGGTCAAATACTTATTTCACTCATTAAAATGCAAATCAATTTATAACTGTTTTGAAATGCGTTTTTCCTGGATATTTTTGTTATTCTGTCTCTCACTATTAAAATAACCCGACCATTAAAATTATAGACTGATCATTTCTTTGTCAGTAGGCAAACATACAAAATCAGCAGGGGATCAAATATTTTTTCCCTCACTGTACATACATTTATACACACACACACACACTCATACTGTATATACCCCATCAGAAAGTAATTTTGTGATGTAATTTTTGAATGTTAACATAATTTTTGCATTGTTTTATGAATATATTTCATGTATATATTTGTAGAGGCACCGTCCAGTGGCTGTCCATGTCCATTGGTGCCATACACTCATGTATGCCCTTTTGCTTTCTGTTGAAAGCACCCTTTCCCATTGGTTTACAATGGGAAATAAAACTTGTATAATATGAATCAGCAAACAGTGCTATTGACTCTCACCTGTTGGTACTGAGCCACATCCCTGTAAATATGCGTACTGGGAACTTGTCCAAGAATGGAGTAATGAGGTCTGATGGGGAAGGAGAACAAAAGACAAAGAACTTGGTGATCATCCAAACCTAAAACAAGAAACTGCTTACAGCTTAATATACATCAACATCATTCAACGTGAGAGACAGAACTATATGCAGTGCTCCTTCAACCAAGAAAGAGGACAAACCTGAATTGTGTTTATGTCTGCTACTTAGGGATTTAGAGAATAGTTGTCAATTAAAAGCAAAGCCCATTTGAGAGACAAGACTTAGTGAGACACTCATGCATTTCACCAAAACACTGAAGATGTGCTAAAAGCATGCGTTTACTCAATTCATTGTAATCTACTGCAGCCACTCTATGCTTTGCTCTACGGAGGGTCTGCAGGAGTGAAGAAGGTGCTAGGTAATGTCTGTTTCCTGCATGACCAATCACCAGGGGAGGGCTGGCAGCCGTAGTCCTGGGGGGCAAGTCCAGTCAAGTGGCCCACTGAACCACCGAATCAGCTCATTATCCATGCCCACCCAATGGGCCTAGCGGGATCCATGGTAGGGCCAGCCCTGGGCGGGCCCCCCCCCCCCCTTTGCCTGCAGTTAGTTGGTGGCTGCGCCCCTGGGCCCCATTTCCTTCCTCCACAAGAAAAAAAAGTGTGAGCGGGCAGCAGCCATCGGCCATTTTAAATGTAAGTTAGGGTGGCCTGGGGGGCAATTGCCACCCTACCCCCCTGGGCCAGCCTCCCCTGCCAATCACGGTCAAACATTTGAGGCAGGTCTGGATTGGATTAGTGTCCTGTGAAACAACTCTTAGAACTGAATTTTTTTTCACTAGGTTTTTTGGTAAGCAGCAAGGATATCCCATCATAACCAGCATGCTCAATCCAGGGTCATCAGGCTACAAGCAAAAAGGTAGCAGGGTAGATCAGTACAGTACGGCAATGTCAGGATCTAGGGACCCCATGTGACAGTGTTCTGTCTTGAGTGACCAATCATCGGGGAGGTGAGGTGAGGTGAGGTCAACCATCCGAGTAAGCTCTGACATCCTTTAACTTTGGCACTTACCCAGGGTGGGCTCCTGCAGCAGGGAGGTGGCAAGGGAGCATGGATGGGTGAGTATAATCTCGCTGGGGGGAGTGAGCTCTCAGAAGACACTGGCATTGGGGCTCAAGAACTTGGGACACGGAACTCCACCACTCCGGACCTCCACCACTCCGGACCTCCACCACTCCGGACCTCCACCACTCCGGACCTCCACCACTCCGGACCTCCACCACTCCGGACCTCCACCACTTGGAAATTTGGAACTTGATCCTTCAAATTTTCTCATCACAGTTGTAGAAAACGAAAATCTATTTGACCCCACCAATGCTTAGAAAATTGACCAAACATTGTGAATCGAGAACCTACTAGTGTGTAGCCAGCATTATTCTGCAAAACTCATTCATACACATTCACTACTTAAAGCGATTGTAAACGATCACCTTGTAAAACAACCCATTCAGTTTACAAATAGAAATAAAAGGCAAAACATTTTTGTATAGAAATAAAAAAAAAAAAAAAACACATTACAAATACCCTTTTGCCCTTTTTTTAGAGGTGATCACATTCCCTCTGTTCTCAGCCGCATAAGAGCTGGGGGAGGAGAAGCAGCAGTGCACTGAGCTTCCCAGTGAATGGCTGTGCAGCAGGGGAGTGTCAAGACAAGTCTGATCATTGAAGGAAAGCACACAGAGTTCCCAGCACAGCTAGAGAACTGACCACTGTGTTTTCCTGCTTAGTGTGGTCAGTTTTTAATAAGAAAGCAGAGGGAGTGGCAGGAACACCAAGGATTTCACATAAAGGAAACAATACAAAGAGAACAGGAGGAGTTCTCATACAAGTACATGGTACAGCAGGCACATATCAGGAATATGTTGGGGTAACAAAAACTTTAAGATTGCAACTTGAATATTAAAGAAAAAAAAAAAAAAAGTTGGGGGGGGCAGGAGATTCTGCACAACCTCCAATAAAGTTTTTTGGGGGGTTGTTTTTGTAGGTCTGTAATTGTACTGCTTACGTTATGAAAACTTAATAAACAAAATTGTCAAAAAAAGAATAAGCAGTTTAGTGTCACTTTAATTGCCGGTTCACACTGGCGCGATCCGTCAGCCTGACAAGTCGCGCTCCATTCAGTACAATGGAACCGTTCTAATTGGAGCGACTCAAGTCGCTCCGACTTAGTAAAAAGTTCCTGTACTACTGGGGGGCGACTTTGGAGCGGCTTGCATTGACTTCTATAATAGAAGTCGTTTGCAAGCCGGTTTCAGAGTCGTGCGACTTTGGTGCCGCCCCAGTGTGAACCGGCACTAAGGATTTTCAACATTCCAGAACACATCCAACGTCACATTCTGGAATGCTGAAAATCCTTAAATTCTGTTTTCATAAAAGAAGAAATTGTAAAAAGCAACATTTTTTACTCTGTGTTCCATTTACAAATACTCTTTAAAAAAAAAAAAAAAAAAATGACAACACAAGACTCACAGCTGCGTCCTAAAGATGACGGTCAGCAGAGAGAAGGCCACAGAGACCGCCAGTCCCAGGTCTAAGTTCAGGAGTATCGTGGCCACAAATGTCACCAACCAGACCACCTGAAAGAGACCAGATTGGAGAATTTCCATCAAAGCGCTAATTTATAGAACTCAGAGACCCCAGCCCATTAGAACCTTGGAAGAACAGTCGTTTACACTACTGAGCTATTAGTTCTGTGAAACTTCATGTACTCTGCAAATAGGGGCAAAATCAATGTTACTGGGTTATCTTCTCTCCATGGGGTCAGGAAAATTCCACATTTGGGTCTTTAGATGCTGCTGGTGATCATAGGCAATACTTACAGTGCCTTGAAAAAGTATTCATACCCCTTGACATCTTCCACATTTTGTCACATTACAACAAAAATGTAAATGTATTTTATTGGGATTTTATGTGATAGACCGACACAAAGCTGCACAGAATTGTGAAGTGGAAGGAAAATGATAAATGGTTTTCAACATTTTTTTACAAATAAATATGTGAAAAGTGTGGCGTGCATTTGTATTCAGCCCCCTTTACTCTGATACCCCTAACTAAAATCTAGTGGAACCAATTGCCTTCAGAAGTCTCCTAATTAGTAAATAGAGTCCACCTGTGTGTAATTTAATCTCAGTATAAATACAGCTGTTCTGTGAAGCCCTCATACGTTTATTAGAGAACCTTAATGAACAAACAGCATCATGAAGGCCAATGAACACACCAGACAGGTCAGGGGTAAAGTTGTGGAGAAGTTTAAAGCAAGGTTAGGTTATAAAAAAAATATCCCAAGCTTTGAACATCTCACAGAGCTCTGTTCAATCCCTCATCCGACAATGGAAATAGTATAGTACAACTACAAACCTACCAAAACATGGCTGTCCACCTAAACTGACCGGCCGGGCAAGGAGAGCATTCATCAGAGAAGCAGCTAAGAGGCCCATGGTAACTCTGGAGGAGCTGCAGAGATCCACAGCTCAGGTGGGAGAATCTGTCCACAGGGCAACTATTAGTCGTGCCCTCCACAAATCTGCCCTTTATGGAAGAGTGGCAAGAAGAAAGCCATTGGTGAAAGAAAGCCATAAGAAATCCTGTGTGCAGTTTGCGAGAAGCCATGTGGGGGACACAGCAAACATGTGGAAGAAGGTGCTCTGGTCAGGTGAGACCAAAATAGAACTTTCTCCTACGTTCACTGACAGACGCAGCTCTTCATGACTTTGTGGGGTTTTATGTTCGTCTTACCAGGAGTTAACTAGGCAGGGAAAAGAATTCAGCTGGCCCCTCCCAGCGTTTGACGTGTGTCCTAAAGAATACCGAAAGAAAGTGGTTACCGAAAGAAGAACGGTGAGAAGGTATTTCCCGTCTAAACACCTCCCGTGCTGATTATCAACGGGACACCTGTCTAAGAGGGTGGACTCGACACCTAGAGACGTCGAGGAGGTCTCAATGGTACCCGGAGAATCGACGAAGAGACTACTTACGAGAGGAACGGGCCGGCCAGTCAAATCCACCTGTCGGTACAAAACCATCCAAACATCAACATGATATGATAAAGGTAACAGCCTACTCCCTAACTTGTCTCGAGACACTCTACAAGTTTCGAACCCTATAAAAAAAATATTGG
>BLSH010494947.1:3649964-3665665 GCA_018402905.1 Glandirana rugosa | reverse complement strand
CTTTTTTGACACAGCTTGGGGACGTCCCCACAAAGTCATGAAGAGCTGCGTCTGTCAGTGAACGTAGGAGAAAAAGGGATTTTATTAAAACTTACCGTAAAATCCTTTTCTCCGAGTTCACTGACAGACGCAGCACCCACCCCTCTGGGCTCTGTTTTGGTACGGCTTGTGTACAAACTGGAGAGCTCCTCTGGGAGGGGGGTTTTAATGTAGGAAAAGAGGACGGCCCCCAGGGGAGGGGCCAGCTGAATTCTTTTCCCTGCCTAGTTAACTCCTGGTAAGACGAACATAAAACCCCACAAAGTCATGAAGAGCTGCGTCTGTCATTGAACTCGGAGAAAAGGATTTTACGGTAAGTTTTAATAAAATCCCCTTTTTTGGCCTAAAAGCAAAACGCTATGTGTGGCGGAAAACGAACACTGCACATCACCCTGAACACACCATCCCCACTGTGAAACATGGTGGTGGCAACATCATGTTGTGGGCATGCTTTTCTTCAGCAGGTACAGACAAGCTGGTCAGAGTTGATGGGAAGATGGATGAAGCCAAATACAGGGCAATCTTAGAAGAAAACCTGTTAGAGTCTAAATTAAAAAAAACAAGACTTCCAAGCTCAACTTACTGACCAGTTCGCGACCAACCAATTTCAACCAATAGCATTTAAAAGGCAGGGGATTGGTTACACACATTTGCAAGTGTATACATAAGCTGCAGGCCCCAACAAGGCTCCCTGTATACTGCAGACCTAACTCTGTATAAGAGGCTTCACAATGGAGGCACACACAATTTAATGGATAGATGGAGGACAGGTGACTGGAGGAGCCCAACCCTCCTTAAAAGGTACAGGACCAGACCAGACACCCAGCACATTGCACAATGGTGGCTAGGGTGCCAATGTGTTACCTGAGATTTATGCAATACAAGCTAAAGTCACTGTCCCCACCTATAACCGGCAACTACAGTAAGGAGCTATGGAAGGGCGGACACAAACAAAAGACTTGAGATTGGGGCAGAGGTTCACCTTCCAGCAGGACAACGACCCTAAACATACAGCCAGAGCTACAATGGAATGGTTTAGATCAAAGCATATTCATGTGTTAGAATGGCCCAGTCAAAGCCCAGACCTAAATCCAATTGAGAATCTGTGGCAAGACTTGAAAATTGCTGTTCACAGACGCTCTCCATCCAATCTGACAGATTTGAGCTATTTGGCAAAGAAGAATGGGCAAAAATGTCCTCTCTAGATGGGCAAAGTTGGTAGAGACTTCCCCAAAAAGACTTGCAGCTGTAATTGCACAGAAAGGCGGCTCTACAAAGTATTGACTCAGGGGGGCGCATCCCACACTTTTCATATATTTATTTGTAAAGAAAATTTGAAAACCATTTATCATTTTCTTTCCAATTCACAATTATGTGCCTCTTTGTGTTGGTCTATTACATAAAATCCCAATTTAAGGGGTATGAATACTTTTTCAAGGCACTGTATTTACTATGTTTGTTAGGGCCGTCTAGTGGCCATAATGTAGTATTTTCCTGATTCACAAATTACTTTTTTGAATGACTAGCATTTGACCTGGAGAGAAAACAGCCTAAATTTTCCCCTATTCTCACAGAACAAATGTAATATAGCAAATAAAAAAAGAAAACAAATGTTGCAATATTATACAAATGTTTCTTTTGGGTGGATTATCATTTAACTCTCCTTTTATCGCCTTCCACATAGAAATGCATTTGTCTCTGAAGCTTCATAAAATCTGAAGTATCTGCTTAGTTTAAAATTGCTTTACCAAGTCAATTCTGTTTGTTCTCCATAGCAAGGGAATGTCTCTGAACTGCTTAAAGATGCCCTTCAAGTTCACAATGACAACTGATGCCAGGATTGCCTGGGAGGAAGGAACAAAGACATGTAATGAATTGGGGGTACAACAGCATTAAGATATGTTGATTGCTGGTTAACCCAATCAGAATTATTTCTAACTCTGCCGGGTTAAACATAGGGTAGCAAAAACAAAAAAAGTTATATCTTACAGTTAGTGACGAGCCAATCAGCACCAGTTTGCTCCACCACCTTTTAGCTGAATCCCCAATATGATTGGTTTCATGGTTTGGACCTCCTAACAGATTCATTGCTGTTCCAGCACCATGTCCCTCAATGATAAGG
Organism: Glandirana rugosa; assembly: GCA_018402905.1. Lineage (NCBI taxonomy): Eukaryota > Metazoa > Chordata > Amphibia > Anura > Ranidae > Glandirana > Glandirana rugosa. Next base: position 3,663,504 of record BLSH010494947.1, on the reverse strand, counting down.
CACTATTCCGCCCACTGACACCAATGATGGGGCACTATTCCTCCCACTGACACCAATGACAGGCCACTATTCCTCCCACTGACACCAATGATGGGGCACTATTCCTCCCACTGACACCAATGATGGGGCACTATTCCTCCCACTGACACCAATGACAGGCCACTATTCCTTCCACTGACACCAATGACAGGCCACTATTCCTCCCACTGACACCAATGATGAGGCACTATTCCTCCCACTGTCACCAATGATGAGGCACTATTCCTCCAACTGACACTAATGATGAGGCACTATTCCTCCCACTGACACCAATGATGGGACACTATTCCCCACTGACACCAGTGATGGGGCACTATTCCTCCCACTGACACCAATAATGGGGCACTATTCCTCTCATTGACACCAATCATGAGGCACTATTCCTCTCACTGATACCAATGATGGGGCACTATTCCTCCCACTGACACCAATCATGAGGCACTATTCCTCTCACTGACACCAGTGATGGGGCACTATACCTTCCACTGACACCAATGATGGGGCACTATTCCTCCCACTGAGACCAGTGAGGGGGCACTATTCCTCCCGCTATACCTTCCACTGATGGAACATTTTTCCTCCCACTGATACCAATGATGAGGCACTATTTTTCCTTCTACTGATCACAGGCTCTATGTAAATATTTTTACTTCCACTGACCACCAAGCCTAATTCATTATTTACTCTTCCCGTTGGCCACAGGCCCTCTCCATTGGGATCAGGAGTATGTGTATCCTTCATTAAAGAGTGCCCGGTAGATATCAGGAGGAGGCAACTGATGATCCTATGGCATAGTGGGTACTGACCTAATCCCTGTGCCCTAGAGACACTGAGTAGTTTTTAGTTCTACAAATAAGCAAGTTCAAGACATTCTCCCAGCAAGTAGTGAACTTTGTGGAAGGTCTTTCTCAGAATAGTGAGGAGAGAAGTGTTCTAGGCTGTTTCAGTTCTTTCGGGACATCTTATGTGTTCCCCCATTCAAATTCAGCTCAGCAAAAAATAAATAAATAAAAAAAAGACACCCCTAGACTGCCTATTCGAGCGTGAAGAAAATACAGTGTGCCTGGCTGTGTGTGCACTAAATTTGGGAAACAGGACTACCAAAACCAGAAGCTTCTTGGGGGGTGCGTTACATTTAGAATGTTGAAGACCCCTGGACTAGATAAATGTGTGGGGAATTTTCAAGGTAGTGAATAATTGGGTACAACATTTAGGTCAACAGAAAGATGATCCATTGTCTGGAATCTTTTGTATGAAGTTTGAATTTAATGATAGATAGGGATTTATTTCCTGAAAACACAATTGCTAAATTTACAGTTTTGTAGTTCTCTGCAGCTAGACTTCACACAGCACCTCACATGGTCACTGGGAGCAAACTTCCTAAAACTTGGTACTGTGTCCCCAGTGGTGCACTACAGCAATACTTGAAAGAAAACTGAAACCATGAACAGGCAAGCATTTCAAGGTTTACTTTTCAGTTGGACTGGATTGTGGAAGCAGTGGTCTCCCTGCCGATGTCCAACATGCCCCCTGTTGAGTCAGAGCGTTCCAATCTGCAGGGGCATGGGCTTTACTGGTTGCAAAGCTTTAGGTCTAAGTCAAGACCTCTGCAGGGAGACTACTGCTCTCCCCACAGAGAGCATGCTGGGAAGCAACAGGCTTCTTTATTCAGGCTCTGGCTGCTTTAAAAAGAAAAAACAGTTAAGACTTTGTACACCTTTTGTTTTATGCACCTGGAATGCACTGAACTGATTTAAACTGAGAGTCCAATTTTATTGGTGTTATTATAACTGTCACTTTTGGTTACAAAATAATTTTAGGGGTAAAATGTTCTTTCGGTGTACAGAGACAGAACAATCCTTGTCATTGTTCAGGGTCACCTACGGCACTTCCTGCTTATTGAAGACAAAAGGCAAATTTCTGATAAACTCACCGTGCTGTAAATGAACTCACTTTTGGCAAAGTCTTAAACAGCTCACCGGCCTTCAGAAGGATGACGAGGATAACCAAACATGACACGGCTCCCGCGATCTGAGGAAAGACAGACCAGACTCTCGGCAACAAGAACAAAGGGGGTAAGTCAATCAATTTGCTTGGTATGGGATGGTCCAATTGTGCATTAATGTATATTGTTCGATCACATCAGTCGACACATTGTGGAATGATTAAAGAGTTTGCTAACCCCCAAAAAAATGCTGCTCCTGTCTCTTTAATGTACAATTAGCAGCATTGTGCTTTTGCTTTTTAAATGATCCCCCTGTATCCCCTAAAATACCTGTTTGATAATGCCAGGTCATGACTTCCCCCCTGAGTGCTGACTCCCCCTGTATATAGCTTATCCTGAGAGCCCGTGGTCTATGCAGTCTGTGTCACTCCCAGTTCTCCTATCTCCCGTGTGCCGGTCTTCAACTCCCCCCTCCTCCCACTTCCTCTCGTAGCTTCTCCTCTCTGCTCTCATAATTAACTCTGAAAGCTCCTATCCCTCTGTATTAGAAGAAGTAGTCCCCTGTGTCAGCGCTAGATCAGAAATATTCTATATCTGCATAGATAACACAGCACGGCTCTGTCTCTCTAGCTGATGTCAGAAGCAGTGCTCAGCCCCTCCCTCAGGAATTCTGAGCTGAGAGAGAAGAGCAGAAAAACGACAACTGATTCTAGTAAGAAGGTGTGTTATCTATACAGAGAAGTATATATATGTTATAACACAGACACAGGGCAACTCCTTGTTATAATACAGAGCAAATAGGAACTTTTTATACAAGTGGCTTAACAAACACTTTAAGGAGTGTATGGATTCCATTCATTGACAAAATGCAAAGTGTTCCCTGAATGCCGCTCAGCACAGCACCTGGAAAACATTGGTGGTCACTGTAGCAGTGGTGTCCATCACAGGGATTTTCAGCTTCTACAGGGGTCCCACAGGTATGGCACTCATTGGTCCAGCGTGGTCCAATGTAACTATGTAAGAAATACCATTCCTGGAATCCGGCTTTCAATAAGATTCTAATAAGGGACCTTAAAACCCATAGTTTCACTAAGCTCAAAAAGCTTTTCCTGCCTTTTATCATGCAGTCACGTGATGTAGTCCACGTACCTCCATAGCTCACTGCTCATGGTGAGAGATTAGTGTCAACATTCACTAAGCTTTGAGCCTACATGTTATATAAAAGAACACAACCCCAGCATCCTTTTAGACATACATTTTCCTTCCTGCTGGTTAATAGGTGGTGGCTTGCAGCTTTTTTTTCGGAGAGTGGGCGGCAAACAAGCAACCCCCATGGCAGCGCGGCAACCCCCCACGTGTGCATCTGCCGGTTGGTCCCACCTAGATAGATAGGTGTGTCATTCAGCATGGCGGGGTGCAGGCAGCGGCTCCAGGCTGGCGGGGTCCGGGCTGACGGAGTCCGGGAAGCGGTTCCAGGCTGATGGGGTCCGGGCAGCGGATCCAGGCTGGCGGGGTCCGGGCAGCGGCTCCAGGCTGGCAGGTGTGGAGTCTGGCCAGCGGCTCCAGGATGGTGGTCTTCCCCCCTGGCTACAGTGGCTTCCTCCCTGGCTCCACATCAGTCCAATAGGATTGCCTGATGTTTTGGCCAATGGGGAAACAGATCTCAGACCTGCTTCCTGACGGGGAAAAGATTTCATGCAAAAATAGAGAAACTTAATTTGCTATCGTCACACACACTGGGTGGGATCGGGACGCAGTGCTTTGCGCCCAAGCTCACCCTTTTTTTGAAGCCTATTAGAGCCTCTGGCTCTAATCAGGTGCTTCAAAAAAAAAAAAAAAATACACCCGTCCATCCCCGCCATAGGAATCCCCCCTTTTCAGGAAGCCGGGCACATGGATAGGGAGGGTGGCGGCGGTGTTGGGGAGGAGACGCCTGTGCGCCCACAATGCATGGCCTGCCACTGATATCTGCTGATCAGTTAATCACACTCTCTCAGACCAACTTCTGGAACAGATTGCACAGCTAATGTTTGCAGAACCCAGTGGCCAGTAAGGAGGAACATGCATGTCTAAAGGGATGCTGGGTATGTGTTCGCCAAAGAAAACACAGTTGTTCCAGCATGTCCACTCCTCTTGCAACTAATGTCTAGACAGGAGTTAAAGGGTATGTTAAAGTGGTTGTAAAGTCTCAAGGTTTTTTACATCAAGCATTCTATGCATGAAGGTAAAAAAACCTTCTGTGTGCAGCAGTCCCCCCAGCCCCCCTAATACTTACCTTAGCCCCGTCCTGATCCAGCAATGTGCACGAGAGCAGCGGCTCTCCCGGGACTCTTCCTTTTCATTAGCCGAGACAGCAGCAGCAGCGATTGGCTCCCACTAATGTCAATCACAGCCAGTGAGGGGGCGGGCCTGGCCGAGCTGTGTGTGTGAATGGAGACACAGAGCAGCAGCTTGGGAGTGAGCCTGCTCGGTTGCCCCCAAAGCAAGCTGTTTGCTCTGAGGCAGGAGGGAGGGACCAGGAGTGCTGGCGGGGGACCCAAAAAGAGGAGGACCAGGGCTGCTTTGTGCAAAACCATTACACAGTGCAGGCAAGCATGACAGGTTTGTTCTTTGTTTTACAAAAATAACCTGCCTTTAATATCACTCTGAATCTAACAATGACCTGCTCTTATTTTCCCCCTATTCGACTGTTCCCCCTATACATCTGTTTGATAAGTGCAAAAAATACATGTTGATCCTACCAGAAATCTTGTGAGCTCGTAAATTCCTGTGCTCACTGCCTCTGCTGCACTCTTATCAGGTACATTGTCCTCAGAGTGTGGACTACAGGGCACTTCTCCTTATGACACAGAGCAGAGGAGATGTGGGGAGGTGTTCTGTAGTCCTTAAACACTTCCTGTCCTAGGGTGACTTCCCTGCTCCTCCATAGATACAGAACAGTGAATTAGCATTGTCAGTTTTGTCACCTTAATTGACGCAAAATATGGACTAGGAGTGCCATCACAGGCTACAACTAGCAAATAGATCCCCAGAGGAGATGGTAAGTCCAGGGCCGGGTTGAAGGGTAGGCAGAAGAGGCAACTGCCTTAGGCGCTTCAGCAGGAGGGGGTGACAAATGGGCAGGACCTGCAACTTATGTTGCTGAAGTCGTTTACAGCTCATTGGGGAGACGCACTCTGGCGTTTTTGCCTTGGGTGCTAAAAGAACCTGGTCCTGGCACATGGTAGGTCAATGTGTGCCTAGGCTTAGTAGATGATGCTCTTATCTCAGTAAGACAGAGAGGGTTTTACCTGGCTGTTCCCTCCTGTGCTCTCCTGTACCAGACTCCTCGACATAGCCGTTCCAATCGTGAAACACTGGAAGAAACTTCCCACAGAATTACTGAGGCCAAGAGCGATGAATTCCTACAAAAGATAACAAGAGAACTTATTTTACTCCGTCATTTATTCCAATAGCATACAAGTACCATAGGAGATTTCACCTGGTTACTGTCTATGTTGTAACCATGTTTCACCGCGAACATCTTCACTAGAGAGATGGTAAAGGCGTAGACCACCACCGCTATGGCAAAGGCATTGCCAACCACACTGGCAAAAAGTGAAATGTCTGGCACCAATGGAGCTTTCAGCCTGCAGCGAAAAATGAGAAGTATCATCATTAACTTTACATGGAATGTAGCAAGAACTAGAGTGCCATAGAAAATGTACAGTACATCTTTATTTTACAAGTAGTCACAAACAGAAACCAACAGGTTTCGGGGGCTCAACACTCCACCATCAAGGCTACTGTGACAAACCCAACTGGGACAGACCAATCAAACTAAATTACCACGCTCATCAAATATGGAGCAGCAAATCAGCATGTGGGGACTATACCCCACATATAAAATGGTGTGTAACAAACAACACTCGCTGCAATGAAATCATAGCGCTAATGTCAGGCAAATAAACAATGAGTTCTGATAATCAGCAGTTAGAGTCCGTGGGTGTGAATCGTGAAGCACAAGAGTGATACTACACAGAAGTATCCCTTAGTGCACAAGAAGCAGTCCCAATCCCATAAACATCACCTGCTGCAGTGCAATAGTAGCGCAAATAAATGTATTCTAATGAACAGTAATGACAGTCTAAAGATATAAAGCAAATGGTATGCTGTCACAAACTCAGTTGATGAATAAAAATGAAGGTAGTACTCAGTGTGGTCCCTCCGGTGGGCACTGATGACACCCCCCACTCACCAGATGTTGGTGACCCCTGTCAGAGAGGTTGCATAAGCTCAGTGGGAGACGTCAGGTGTGCATATATCCAGAATTCTTCAGATCCCAATCCCGATCCGAAACCACGCTCAGGGCCAGAAGAAAGCAAATAATGGAACTCCAATCGTGGAGAACTTAGTTTAAGCGTTTATTAAAATAGTGGTAGAACATCGGCACAAATCGTAAAAACGATCGTACAAAGTGTTCGTTCAGTAGAACGAGGAATCAGGGGACGCCGATTGCGCTCCACCTGCGTTCCTCCGAGCGGAAATGACGTGTAGGTCCTTCGCCACCCGACGCGGCGTTTCGTCAATTAATCGTTAACGTCATCAGGGGTCATAGGGGCACACACGTCACCTCCTCCATTAAATATAAACCGCTCGTTCGTGTCAACCAATCGTTGTGGACTCCCAGGTTGAACCTAAACAAACCTGGTGCCAATTTACAAAACATTGGCTTTTAGACTGTCAAAACTTTGGGGAAAAAAAGTATATATATTTGTGAAATATAATTAATATGTGATTAAAAAAGAAAAATAAAAAAAGAGGGGAGCCCTCTAGTGGAAAAAAGTGAAAGTGGAATTTAAGGTTCTGAATCCCAGAACTGGGAAATTGAACCTATGTGGGATGTGTATAAATAGTGTATCATACTCTAACAGAGGCTGTTGGAGGGGACTAGGGGCAAGCCTCCTACTCACTGATTATGGCCCATGGAGAGAGCAGATCATTCTCTAATGATGGACAACAAAGCTTCCCTTCTGGAGTGGTTGGAAAGGTGTAATATTAATCCTGTACAGGTTAATGATCAGAGGAAATATGGTGGCCCTCCTGCAGACTGGGTTGGAGAGGTTCCTTCACTTGGAACATACATATTGATCAACAACATCCCTCAAGAAATCTATTAAGATAAATGAATTCCACTTTTTCAGACTGCTGGAACATTGTATAAGATTTGTCTCATAGACGGGTGCTGGACAGTCTGGGATCCCTGTTTAATCAAAGCATTGCATAGATGTGAATTTCCATTTACTATTGAGCCACCTATTGTTTCTGTCTGTCTGCTCATCTCTTGGAGATGTGATTAATATATAGCTCCCAGCTGTCCCTGATTTTGAGGGACTTTCCCTGATTCAGAACAAAGTCCCTCTGTCCCTCATTTTGCTCTGATCTATATAGTTGTATATAAAATGTGCTATTTATCTTTTTAAAAGTGTTTCCCAGTGATAAACCTTTCATCTAGTTTCTAAATTGTTGCATTTGTAAATGTCAAAAGCCAGTATAAAGGAATAGTAGTGGTAAAAAACAGTACTTGTGGGTTTAACAAATCGTTTTTTTTTGCATCATTCTCCTTTAACCACTTTGGCCCCGGAAGGATTTCCCATGCTAGGACCAGAGCACTTTTTGCGATTTGGCACTGCGTCGATTTAACTGACAATTGCGCGGTCGTGCGACGTTGTACCCAAACAAAATTTGCATCCTTTTTTCCCACAAATAGAGCTTTATCTTGGTGGTATTTGATCCCCTCTGCGTCATTTATGATTGCCGCTATAAATAAAAAAAGAGCAACAATTTTGCAAAAGAAAAAAAAAAAAAAAGTTTCTTACTTTTTGCTAAAATACAAATCCAAAAGAAAAAAAATATAAAAAAAAATTTTTTCATCGGTTTTGGCCGATTTATATTCTTCCTCATATTTTTGGTTAAAAAAATTGCAATCGGAGTTTATTGATTGGTTTGCGCAAAAGTTGCCGCATTTACGGATGATGAGAATTAATTTCTGTGGTTTTTATTTTTTCTTTATTTGTTACTAGTAATGGCGGCGATCTGCGATTTTTAGCAGTACTGCGATATTGCGGCGGACATGTCGGACCATTTTGACACCCTTTTCTGACCATTGGCATTTATACAGCGATCAGTGCTATAAAAATGCACCGATTACTGTGTAAATGCCATTGGCAGTGAAGGGGTTAACCTGGAGGGGGCGCTCTAAGGGTTAACTGTGTTCCCTCAGTGTGTTCCAACTGTATAGGGGCTGGGCTGGCTGGGGGAGGGAAATGATCACGGCTCCCATATACAGGAAGCCTGTGATAACGGCCCTTCCCCCTCTGTCAGAACGGAGATCCGTGTTTACTTACACGGACCTCTGTTCTCTCACTGCGCGGGGGGGCATCGCGGGTAGCTGGCGGAGATAGAGTCCGCCCTTCCCGCTCCCTGGCCCCCCCAGAACACCGTGAGCGCGCCTCCGGCGGCATGCGCTCACAATGCTAGTCCTGTGACGGGGGTTTGCGATAACGAACCACTTTGCCGCCGTCACGCTGCGGCGGGCGGTCGGCACGAGGTTAAGAGGCCGTGACAGGGGGCGTGTCCTATGCCTACATACCTTTGTTAATAGTTATCCCTGGTTCCCATCTCCAAAAGTTGGGAGGTATGCTAATATTGTGTCCATTTTACCTTAAGTGCCTAATTAGTTGAGGTTAATTAGATCATTGTCCGTTATTAGTTGCTAGATGTGGATTAGCATTAAGTTTATGTTGGCTGTTCCTTAGCTATTTTAATTCTATTCCTGTTTACAGTTTGTATTGTCAGGGCAATGTGATCAGGTTCTACCTGATCTTGTGTGCTAGATATTGTGAGAATTTACAATAAAGTCAGTTTCAGTTTGCACCTAAGCTAGTGTCGTCTAGTATCCTGGGTGCAGTATTCAGCTATAATACCTGGTTCCTGGGTCCAGACTGGAGGAAGCTGTATACTGATGGGAGCACCCAACCTAGGAGCTGGACGGTTCCATCATAGCTAATAAACGAGATAACTTTGAAAAACAATTTTATTTACAATCATTTTATATAATATTTTCATCATTGCCCCATCACTCTTTGTGAAGACAATACTAGCATTATGCCGTGTTAACACATATAATTTTACTCAAACTACTCTATAGTATGAATACCTTGATTATTATATTTAACATCACACATTATAGACCAGCCTGCCTCAACCAGGGTTTCTCCAAAGGTTGCTAGGAGTTCCTTGGGCTGTGAACATTGATGGACTGATCTGTCTGATGGTACCCATAAAGTTCTAGCACCAACACCACTTATCCTTTCCACAAACCACCAGTGCATGGAAGCATTTCATTGACCACCATGGTGGTCTGGCTAATGTACCACAACCCGTAGGTATAATCATTTTTAGTAGGTATTCCCCGAGACCTGAATATTATTTCAAGGGTTAATCCTTGGTAAGAATGGTGAGAAAGGCTGCTGCAGACTCTCATATAATAACACAATTATGTTTTTTCCCACAACCTTTCTTAATACTCAGATTTCTATTTTATTCCAGGTAATCTTGTTTCTTGGCCTTGATGAAGGGAGAGTTGAGCCCCCAAAGTGTGTTGGCTTTTCTTTGTGAGCACATATTGTGCAAAATAAATATTTTCTGATCTTACACAATTTGTGTAGTGTTCTTTTTATCACTATTTTCTTCGACTCCTCCAGAGATCCCCAGGTATACCCCAGCTACCAGAGAGCTGCACCGTGGAGCGGATGGTTAGATATATACATAATTGATTTAAGACAGCGGTCTCCAAAATGTGGTCTGGGGGCCAAATACGGCCCTTTGATTTCCTTTATCTGGCCCTTGGGACACTTTTCTTTCTACTGACCATATCAAAGGTGAATAATTTCTCCCACTGACACCAACAATAGTGCACTATTCCTCTTACTGACACCAATGACAGGGCACTGTTCCTCCCACTGTCACCAATGAGGTTACACTATTCCTTTCACCGACACCAAAGATGGGGCACTATTCCTCCCACTGAGACCAATGATGGGGCACTATTCCTCCCACTGTTCCAATGATGATACACTATTCCTTGCACTGACAACAAAGATGGGGCACTATTTCTCCCACTGACACCAATGATAGGGCACTATTCCTCCCACTGACAACAAAGATGGGGCACTATTCCTCCCATTGATACCAATGATGAGACACTATTCCTCCCACTGACATCAATGATGGGACACTATTCCTCCCACTGACATCAATGATGGGACACTATTCCTCCCACTGACATCAATGATGGGACACTATTCCTCCCACTGACACCAATGATGGGACACTATTCCTCCCACTGACACCAATGATGGGGATGAACAAAAGGAGTGCACCGCTCAAGCTGGTGGGGAGAAAATCTGTTGTGTGTCCGGGTGCCGTTCTTGGCTCGCCGCCATGTCCATGGGAAAAGAAAAAGGTGAAACGGCACTCCACGGAGTGCCGTTTCACCTTTTACTTTTCCCATCAATGATGGGGCACTATTCCTCCCACTGACACCAACAATGGGACACTATTCCTCCCACTGATACCAATGATGGGGCAGTATTCCTCCCACTGATATCAATGATGGGGCACTATTCCTTCTACTGACAACAAAGATGGGGCACTATTCCTTCCACTGACACCAATGATGGGGCACTATTCCTACCACTGACATCAATGATGGGACACTATTCCTCCCACTGACACCAATGATGGGGCACTATTCCTCCCACTGACACCAATGATGGGGCACTATTCCTCCCACTGACACCAATGATGGGGCACTGTTCTTCCCACTGGCCCCAATGATAGGGCACCATTCCTCCTACTGACACGAATGATGGGGCACTATTCCTCCCACTGATACCAATGATGGGGCACTATTCTTCCCACTGATACCAATGATGGGGCACCATTTCTTTGATGCCAGGATGTTTTCTACTGTAAATGGCCACAGTCTGGCCCCTCTAAAGTCAGAAAGACAGTAAACTGGCCCTTTGTTTAGAAAGTTTGGAGAACTCTGCTTTAAGAGAACATTCATGTGGACCGGTTACTCTGTCAGTAACTTTACAAGTCTGGATTAATAAATTCCTAACATGTCCACATATACAGCAACAGTACCAATATGAAGTACATAAAACAAGTATAAAACAGCCAACCTTGAGCTCCAGTCTAGTTACTTTGCCTAAGCTAAGCGATCTCATCAGTCTGCTACAGGCAGGGTGAAGCATTTCCTCACCCTCAGTCTCCTGCCCCATGAGCAGATTGCAGCATGGTAAATTCAGAGCAAGTTGCAAGGTTGGAGGCTGCAGCTGGGGCTTATCTGTGTCAGACATTTGAGAGGTAAAAATACCTGAAAGTGTCACAATTGCCCGTTACTTGGCACTTAATAGATATCTGATACCAGGTCCATGTTAAAGTGTTACTAAACCCACAACAGTAAAATCAGTTGGTATATGCAGTAAAGCATGCTTGTTATTCTCACTGTGGAACCTAAGGGGTTAATCCTCCACATTGTGTAAAAAGGTTGTGTGATCCTGCCTTCTTTGTCCCTTCCCTTCTTCCACTGCCCCAAATCCATTGCCTGATAGAACAGAGTCTAGGGGACAAGCTGCACATGCTCAGTTTGGTGTGTATTGTTAGAATTTTTATTTCTTGGGTGGGTGCATGTGATTAGCACAGGGCCAATCAGCACTGTCCAGGCAGATGGTCAAGGGTCATGCACCCTCATAGGACAGTCAGAGGAGAATAAAAACTCCTCCTACAAGCTTTAACCAGACACGGATAGTCACAAGAATGCCATATACTGCTGATGAGAAAAGGCATTTAGCAGTTTATTGTTACTAAAATAATTGCATTTCTATGTTCTGTGTACTGTGGGAGACCAGACATAGTGAATACAGGGTCCTGGGTTTAGTAACACTTTAAGGAACCCAACTTAGTCATGTCAAACCAACCACACAACAAATAGAATCAAGTGGTTTGGACAGCTGCACTCCAAGCAACCTCGTCTGTATTGAAAAGCATATAAAAGCAACTTGTGACCGATACTGTGGGGACTAAAGAGGTTGACGCATTTAATGAAAGTATGAAACGCTTCAACCTCTCTAGTCCCCACAGTGTCTGTTACGGTCACAAGCAGCGGCGGCCCGTCCATCAGGGCGCATGGGCGCCTCCCCCTCTCTCCAGCCACCCCCTCTGCCATGGATAGATTGATGCCTAGCATCAATCTATCCATGGCCGCCCGTGACCACCCCCCCATTCATGCAGCCGCCCCCTTTATGGCGCTGGCCGCATGAATTGCTGCGGGGGGGGGGGGTCCAAGAAGCATCTCATTAGAGCCATAGGCTCTAATTGGTTTCATTAAAGTGTGGCTTGTGGCGCAAAGTGTGCCCCCACAAGCCCTTAGAAAGGCGAATGAACATTTGCCTAACTGGCTGAGAGCGGTTCCCAATCAGGAAGCCCCGGTATGTTACCGGCTTCCTGATTGGCGGAGAAGACAGGCTTCTCGCCGGACTTTGCACACTCCAGCACGCTCCTCGCTTGCCAGACTCTGCAACACTGCCAGCCTGCTCTTAGATGGGGTAAGTGCGGGACTTCGTCCCGACTTCGGGGGGGGGGGGGTCGGTCAGTGCCGCAAGCCCCTATCTGGGGCTCTGTATACTGCTCTGGTGGCAATGTATACTCCTATCTGGGGCTCTGTATACTCCTATCTGGGGCTCTGTATTCTGCTCTGGTGGCTCTGTATACTCCTATCTGGTGGCTCTGTATACTCCTATCTGGTGGCTCTGTATACTCCTATCTGGTGGCTCTGTATACTCCTATCTTGTGGCTCTGTATACCCCTATCTTGTGGCTCTGTATACCCCTTATTTGGTGGCCCTGTATACCCCTATATGTGATGCTGTATACCCCTATCTGGTGATGCTGGGCTGTATACTCCTGAAACAATGGATGGAAACTATAAGGGGTGGGGGTTAGGAGAAATGGGAGGGGTCAAAAAGGAAGGGCGGCGTCTGGCGCCCCCCCATCCTAAAATTTCCCCAGCCATCACAAGTAGAGTTGAGCGAACTTCTAGAAGTCCGGGTTCTGCTGGTTCAGCAGAACTTCGGGACAAAGTCCGGGTTCGGGTCCGGACAGAACCCGAACTTTGTACCGGACCCCGAACAAGATCTTCAAGCGAGTTGAGATGAACACTACCGACCCCTTTAAAATCCTACCCCCCCGCGGTCTGCGGCGGGAAGGAAAAACTGGGGAGGGTAAAGAGGATTGGGGGTGGGGAATATCAAAGGTAGGTAACAAAGTCCTCATATGTCGGGTCGTAGTGGTCTATCCCCATATGTCGTAGTGTATATCCCCATATGTCCCGGTGGTTTATTCCCCATATGTCTCGGTGTTCTATCCCCATATGTCTCGGTGTTCTATCCTCATATGTCTCGGTGGTCTATCCTCATATGTCTCGGTGGTCTATCCTCATATGTCTCGG
>BLSH010494947.1:3635121-3648680 GCA_018402905.1 Glandirana rugosa | reverse complement strand
TTGATTTAAAGTGATACACACATTTTGCAGAACAGTGATATGGGTACTCTGGGCTTATTTATACTTTTTGGACATAGTTTGAAGATGATTTTAGAACAGTTCTATGGCCTCTAATGTTAATTAATACTTTTCAGACCCATTTTGAAGATGATCTCCATTTTTGCATTTTTATGTTTTTATTTTTTAAAAAATATTTAAAGTTATTTCCCTGTCCCCATTTCTTTGTAGGGCACTTGTCCCACCCTTACCCACATTTTCCTTCCTTTTGCAGACCTCTAGGACCTTCCTGGGCTTTTTTACAGCATTTTTAAGATTTTTCATTAAAATTACCAGAACACCGGACCCGAACCCGGACTTTTTTTGAAAAGTCCGGGTCCGGGTCCCGGACACCCCAAAGTTCGGTACGGACCCGAACTTTACAGTCTGGGTTCGCTCAACTCTAATCACAAGTTGCTTTTATCAAGTTCAATAAAGGAGGAGGTTGCTTGGAGTGCAGAACCACTTGATTCTATATGGCTACAGTAGAGCAAAACTGAGCCTACCACTTAAAGCGGCTACCCTGTAAAAAAAAAAAAAAAGACACTAGCCTAATGAGCTAGTATACTAGTATACTGAGCATACTAGCTCATTATGAAATACTCACCCTGAAATGAAGATCCAACCGGGCTGCTTGGTCCCCTCTGAGGGAGCGGACATCTTCCATCAGATCTTGCTTCCGGGTACGCGGCTCCGGCGCTGGCTGGAGCTGTGAGAAGTCTCTTCTGCGCATGCACTTGGGAGCCCGTCTTTACGGCAATCTCCGGCACTATGTGCGGGCCTTTGCCGGGGCATCACGGCGCATGTGCAGTGAGGCCGCAGCTGCTTGGTGGGGCAATATTTCCTAAACCATGTAGGTTTAGGAGATATTCATTTTACCTACAGTTAAGCCTTATTATAGGCTTACCTGTAGGTAAAAGCGTCCCCAAAGGGTAGACAACCGCTTTAAGAGAGAGGGTAGTGTGGAGGAGTGTGCTGGCGGGCCGACCTGGAGCAGCGTTCTATTGCTTGACTCGGAACCAAACAACATAGTCCGGTGCAACGGATAAAAGGAAAACGACCCTTTCTGGAAGGGTCCCGGTATCTCCTTAGTCACACGTTAGTTAGTTAATTAGGACTGAATTGAAAGTCCACAACTTCTCCCCAGCATGTTGTAACCATCAGAGGTGTAGAGCAGGTGCAGGACATCACGGTGACCACGGACTTCCAAAATATTAAAGCAAACGGGGCGCAGACAACCATTTATGAGGGTTTTCTGATTCAGCTAATTTGCACATAAAAGACTTTCCCAATTTAAGTCTAATTACACACATTTGCTTGCTGCAGCTAATTAGTCTCATACATTATTCAGAGCTTACCCAGTTGGGATGTCTCCAACAATGTCCACGCCATACGCTTTGTTCAGATCGGCCCCGTACGCTATCCCAGTGGCCACAATTAGCTAAACACAGAGAAGACAGGGGGGTGTCAGGTGCAGCTGCTACACAACATTCCTATGTACAATGACTTGGGCACCTGAACTACAAAGAGGCAGGGATGCCGTCTGACTAGCATTGCGGGTGAATACGTTGGTAATCCAAGATACGCAATGTGTTTATTGGGACCCTAAAATAGCAAAACAAAATTCATTTTTTTAGAGGAGTAGTGACAAGGTGGTGATGTCACAATCTCCATCTCGTCCAATCAGAAACGCTTTGCATTCATTAAGAAGATGCAACGCTCTCTATGAACGGCACTATTGCCGAGCGAGTGACCTCCCCTGTTCACTAAGCAGCAGGGCAGCTGCAAGGTAGCAGTGGTGGCTACTACAGTGATTTCCAGCTTCCACAGGGATGCCGCAGGTATGGTATATACATTGGTCCAAGCTGTATTAATGTAAAATAGTCCATCCCTAAACATCAGCTTCAAAGACTAGCAGTGCATCAGCCCTTTACAGTTCCTGTACAGCAGGGTTGGGGAGTGAGAGGAAGTAGCAGCACATGAATCCAATTAATTCAAGCCCTGGCAAGGAGCTTACTGATAGGAGGAGAGAACAGAGATGAGCTAATCATTGTGCTGCTTCTCCTTTCACTGTCCAGTCACAGGCAGGGGGCGGGTCAGGGTAAGGGAGTAGAAAGATGCTGGCTATTAGACTGAGGACATCTAGTGGTTGAAAAAGAAAAGTACTGCAGGGAAATCTCTGTGCTGAATATCTTTTACTGGGCTATTCATTTTTCATCCTGCCTTAACCACCTAACCTTCGGAAGATTTACCCCCCTTCATGACCAGGCTATTTTTTGTGATATGGCACTGCGTCACGTTAACTGACAATTCCGCCGTCACGCAACGCAGTACAAAAATAAAAGTTGCGTCCTTTTTTTCCCCACAAATAGAGCATTTTTTTGTGGTATTTGATCACCTCTGCAGTTTTAATTTTGTGGGGGAAAAAAAACAATATTTACTTTCTGCTATAAACATATCCAATAAAAAAAATTGGGAAAAAAAAAAATCTAATTTCTTCATCAATATAGGCCAATATGTATTCTGCTACATATTTTGGGGGGAAAAAAATACCAATAAGCTTATATTGATGTGTTTGCGTAAAAGTTATAGCGTCTACAAACTATGGTGAATATACTTTTTTTTTTTTAGTAATGGCGGCGATCAGCGACTTATAGCGGGACTGTGATATTGCAGCGGACAAATCAGGCACCTAACTTGGACTTTTGACACTAATACAGTGATTGGTGTTAAAAATGTGCACTGTCACTGTACTAATGATACTGGCTGGGAAGGGGTTAGCATCAGGGGCGATCAAAGGGTTAACTGTATGCCCAGCCAGTGTTTTACAGCACTATGTGTGCTGCTTTTACTCAGGAAAGTGATGGCTTTTATTCCCTGCTTTGCATGAACGCAAAATCCAGAAGCGGCACACGCACGCCCCCCTGAGCAGAACTGGCTAAATATCAGCTTCAAAAGACAGGCAGTGTATCAGCCCGGTGTCAGCCTTTTACAGTACAGCAGGGCTGGGGAGTGACAGGAAGTAGCAGCATGTGAATCCAATCAATTTAAGCACTGGCAAGAAGCATGCTGATAGGAAGAGAGAACAGAGAGATGAGCTAATCATTGTTCTGCTTCTCCTTTCACTGTCCAGTCACAGGCAGGGGGCGGGTCAGGGGAACGAATCGAAAGATGCTGGCTATCAGACTGAGGACATCTAGTGGTTGGCAAAAAAAACTGCAGGGAAATCTCTGGGCTGAAGCTAAATATTGAAGCTGTTTTTGCCATTTTATCTTTTACTGGAATATTAATTTTTCTTCTTGTCATTTGTGACCGGAGTTCTGCCTGAAGGTCATTTCCAGGCAGCTCAAAGCTTCATCTCCATAACACAGAAAATAATTCGCAGTGGAGTTTCACTTTAAGGGCCAGTTCAAATTACAGTCCAGTGCGTTTTTTTATGCATCAAAAACCCATGGTTAGTAAGTTATATGGTTTTCACTGGCATAGTTCCCACCAGTGCTTGCAGTTTCAGTGCGTTCCAGTAAAAAAAAAAAAAGAAGTAGGACATTCTTCCTGCACTGGACCGTACTGAAATGTTGTAAAATGCATCAAAAACGCACTCGAACATGCGTCGTTATTTAACCAGTTCCACACCGCGCGCAGTATATTTACGGCGATTTGCGGATGCGCAGCTAGGGGGCGAGAGCGCGCTGCCGCCTGCGCGCTCTCGTGCCTGGTGCACTCAGGAGGAGTGTGCCCGCGGCTCGGGCGGACCCAAAGCCGCGATGAGCTGGCAGAGTGAAAGAACTGGGAACCGCCGATGTAAGCACAGCAGGTCCCCGCTCTGTCAATTGGGACATAAGAGATCTACTGATCCCTGTCACTGAGGTCAGTTAGATCTCTTATGCCCAAGGTAGCCCAACCCCCTCACAGTTAGAACACGCCTAGGGAACACAGTTAACCCCTTCACTGCCAATGCCATTTACACCGTAATCAGTGCATATTTTTTTTAGCACTGATCGCTGTATAAATGCCAATGGTCCCAAAAAAGTGTCAAAATGGTCCAACATGTCCTCCGCAATATCGCAGTACCGCTAAAAATCGCAGATCGCCACCATTAGTAGTAAAAAATTAAAAAAAAATAAAAACCCTAGAAATGAGTTCTCATCATCCGTAAACGCGGCAAGTTTTGCGCAAACCAATCAATAAATGCAGATTGCGATTTTTTTACCAAAAATATGAGGAAGAATATCAATCAGCCAAAACCGATGAATACATTTTTATTTTATTTTAATTTTTTTGGATTTGTATTTTACAAAAAGTAAGAAATGTTTTTTTTTTTTGCAAAATTGTCGCGCTTTCTTTATTTATAGCAGCGATCAGAAATGACACAGAGGGGATCAAATACCACCAAAAGAAAGCTCTATTTGTGGGGAAAAAAAGGACGCAAATTTTGTTTGGGTACAACGTCGCACGACTGCGCAATTGTCAGTTAAAGCGACGCAGTGCCGAATCACAAAAAGTGCTCTGGTCCTACAGTGGGAAATCCTTCCGGGGCTGAAGTGGTTGTAAAGCCGCCCCACCCTCCCACAAAATAAAAAAGCCTGCAAAGCAAAGGCATAATGAGCTAGTATGCAGTGCATACTAGCTCATTATGAAACACTTACCTCGGAACGAAGCTGTTGCAGCGGTCTCAGCACTCCGCTGTGACCGGCGACATCGCTCTTCCGGGTCTGCGGCTCTGTCCAATTACAGCACGCGCTCCAGCGATGTGATTGGCGGAGCCCCGCTGACGTCACTCCCACGCATGCACACGGGCGCTGTCATTTACGGCACGAATACAGAAGAAACGGCACCCTGGGCTACCCCGAGTGCCGATTCTTCAGTGCGCATGTGCCGATGACGTCGGTACATGCAGATACAGGGGATATCTCCTAAACCGTACAGGTTTAGGAGATATTTCCTGGACCTACATGTAAGCAACCACTTTAAGGTTAAAAAAAAAAAAAAAAAAAAAAAAAAGGAGGCGGAAAATGCAGTGGACCGCATCAAAAACGCGTAAAAAAACGTGCATGCAGAAAAGCATGTGGAACGCATTTCTATGGTGTGAACTGGTCCTAAAGACATCCAAGTTTAGGATTCATACTGCTATGCTGTGTATTGTGAAACCTCGCATGTTTGGAATGAAATATTTTCGGCTAGAAGCCTCACCGTGATCAGCTCGATTGGTATAGGAAATCGAATCTTCGAAATATATTTCTCGTTCAGGAACTTCACTGTGAAGAGGACGGCGATGGCGATGAGACCGATGATGAGAGAGGCGATGTTGGTCTTGGGCAGCTGGCTGCAAATATTCACAATGGTCTGGAATGGAAGAAAAAACACAGCAATGGAAATACTCGAAAAATAGTGCAAGGAGCAAATCGCATAACGCAACACGCCATAACCAATGGGAGCCAATCAGAATTTTGTTTATCAAAGTCATCGTTATAAGAAAGGTGCTGATTGGTTCCTTTGGGTACAGTACGTTGCACTGTACTAAATAACTCCATACGAGTGCAATAACACACATCAGCCAATAAAAGTCTTTATAAATAACTTTTTTTTTTAACTGTTAGATGGAGCAGAGAGGGATTAGAACCCCTGTCGGGTTGTTATTGATGTTTCCCTGTTAAGAAGATTCAGCAAATCTATTAATCTTGTTTATGGTTATCAAAAGTGAAATAAAAATCACAAAATTTTGGGTTGTCACCAGAACAGGAATTGCGGGGAAATCTTCCAGCGGGGACACTAGTTCTGATGACGATTCTCTGACTTTGGAGGGATTTTCTCTCACTTCCTGTTTTGGCTGTGAGACAGGAATTGAAGGAAAAACTCCCCAATGGTAGACAGATGGCAAAAAACTGGTGGGGGCTGTAACCCTCCCTTAGGCTGGATTCACACCGATGCATTTTTAGTGCTTTTTGCATTTTGCAGATTTGCACTGCAGAATGTGTTCCATAGGAAACCATGATAAATGGACTGCAATGCAAATCTGCAAAATTCAAAAACCACTAAAAATGCATAAGTGTGAATCCGGCCTGTGGTCTTGTTCACATGTGTGGCAGCCCTTGCCGTCCCTCTGAAAAGCAATTTGCAGTGGATCCCTTTTCAGAGGCATTTGGCAGGTGGTGGTATGATTGCCGCATCGCTGTGCTGCAATCGTGTGTATGAATGGCTTGCACGGGGCGTGTTCGGTGGCGGCATCACCCCTGAATGCCACGTCTTGTTTGCAGCAGCAACGATGTACAGCTCTGATCGTCTGCATGTCTGTGTTCAAGTGGGTGGTCAGGGGGGGGGGAGGGGAGGGGTGGGCTGTAAAGCTGCCACGTTATGCCACCCCCCTGGCCACACATGTGGATGAACCCTTACTCTATGCAAAATAAAAACAAAGTTTTGCCTTAGTTCTGCTTTGAAAACAAAAAAAAGTTTTGGCTGGTGGAAGTCTGCATCAGCAACTCAATGTATTGAAGCAAGAGGTTCAGCATGACAGCCAGGCAGCTAGCATTTTCAAAAAGATACGTTCGTAATGGCAGCCTCCATGTTTTTTGTAGGGAAGGTTACCTTTAGTATAGAACCTGCTGGTTGAAGTGCATTGGCTACAGTTGGGGATTTACTAACATGCAGCTGTTCATAGCAACCAATCAGCTTCTAACTTCAGCTCGTTCAATTACGCTTTGACAATAAAACCTGGAAGCTGATTGGTTACTGTGCACAGCTGCACCAGATTCTGCGTGCACCACTTTTAGTAAATCTCCCCATAGTGCAGGTGATCTATGACGCGTTATATGGCAGCTGTAGGGTCTTACATAGATGAGAGACAGCGGGTGGCTCCTTTGGCTGATATTTACTCCCAGAATGCTCTTCACCTGCGACACAACCACGTGAATAGCCGCTGCGCTGGTGTAACCACGAATCAGAGGCTCCGAAAGGTACGTCACCACAAAGCCAAACTGCAGCAAACCCAACAAGATCTGCCAACAGAGAAAAGGAGTTAAAAAAAAAAAAAAACTAGAAACCTCTGAAGGGTCTAACACCTGTGAGCAAAATAAATTATATAACAGTGCTGTATGTGGTCATGAATTACACCAAATAATTATAAAATGATATTAAAAAAATATATATATTAGAAATAGATAGAATCACACACTATGTTTTCAAAAGTATTGGGACGCCTACCTTTACACGCACATGAACTTTAATGACGTCCCAGTCTTAGTCCTTAGGGTTCAATACTGAGTTGGCCCACCCTTTGCAGCTATAACAGCTTCACCTCTTCTGGGAAGGCTGTCCACAAGGTTTAGGAGTGTCTATGGGAATGTTTGACCATTCTTCCAGAAGAGCATTTGTGAGGTCAGGCACTGATGTTGGATGAGAAGGCCCGGCTCGCAGTCTCCCCTCTAATTCACCCCAAAGGTGTTCTATCAGGTTGAGGCCAGCCAAGCTCCTCCACCCCAAAACCTCATCCATGTCTTTATGGACCTTGGTTTGTGCGCTGGTCCAAATCATTTGGTGGAGGGGGAATTATGGTGTGGGGTTGTTTTTCAGGGGTTGGGCTTGGCCCCTTAGTTCCAGTGAAGGGAACTCTTAAGGCACCAGCATAACAAGACATTTTGGACAATTTCATGCTCCCAACTTTGTGGGAAGCGTTTGGGGATGGACCCTTCCTGTTCCAACATGACTGCACACCAGTGCATAAAGCAAGGTCCATAAAGACATGGATGAGTGAGTTTGGGGTGGAGGAACTTGACTAGCCTTTACCTCAACCCAATAGAACACCTTTGGGATGAATTAGAGCAAAGACTGCAAGCCAGGCCTTCTTGTCCAACATCAGTGCCTCACCTCACAAATGTTCTTCTAAAAAAAAAATGGTCAAACATTCCCATAGACACTCCTAAACCTTGTGGACAGCCCTCCCAGAAGAGTTGAAGCTGTTATAGCTGCAAAGGGTGGGCCAACGCAACATTGAACCCTACAGACTAAGACTGGGATGCCATTAAATTTCATGTGCGTGAAAAGGCAGGTGTCCCAATACTTTTGACAATGTAGTGTGTGTATATGTACACACACACACACACACTATGATGCAATCCCTACCTGAAATATTCCAACCAACAATGTTAAGGCTGATGCCACCTGAACCCTGGCAGCATCCCTGGCTTCCTCATCCACATCTGAGCCATTTCCCGGTAGAAAATAATTGTCAGATGGTGCCAGGGACTCTGTCACACTTCCAACCATAACAGAGATGACAGCAAAGGTCCCTGCAGGGGAGGGAATTAAAAAATGTTTACAACACATCTACATTTCCAGGATGTAACAGCAATCCTAACCGGTGTTCTACGTTCCTCTGTCTCATAAGAAAAAACGTGGTGCCTTTATTGTACACACATACCCGCCATTCCGACTGCAATGGCAGCTGGCAGATCTTAGCCATATTGTGGTGTCTGCTCTTAAGACTGACATTTAAAAATTAGAAAGCTTAGCTCCAGCTTATTTGAGCCCTGTGCACCCAGCCCCCCCCCCCTTCCTATAAATGTTTTCTGTGGGTCTTTGGTCCATTTACATGATAGGCTATCATCTTGTTACTCTGCCCTGCCAATGCTGTGTCTAGGGCGGCGGGCCATGTCCTGGGATCACAGCATCAAGCTTATCTGAGTAATGGCACATGTGGGGTAACTCAAAAAGTAATCGTTCATTTCAGGGATTGAGGCCCCCCAAGTAGGCGGCTCCCACATATTTGGAGGCAGGATCTGGGTAGGAGCAGCCCATAATGTGAGCATGATGGGTGATCCTTGCATATTTAAAGGCAGAGCCTGGGCAGGACTAACCTGCAAGGTGGGCATAATTTTGGTGCATGCAACCAGAAAAGTGGGGAATCCGGGAACATAATGTTGGCAAGCATGGGTCTTCTTTCTCCTCTTCTTTCTCCAGTAGTGGACAGTCCTGAAAGCTAACATATTGACATGAGGGATTTTCCCTGC
This sequence comes from Glandirana rugosa, assembly GCA_018402905.1. Classification (NCBI taxonomy): domain Eukaryota; kingdom Metazoa; phylum Chordata; class Amphibia; order Anura; family Ranidae; genus Glandirana; species Glandirana rugosa. Next base: position 3,639,642 of record BLSH010494947.1, on the reverse strand, counting down.
AATCTTCTCCTGTGAGCCCAGGGTGGTTTGATGACTCACACAGGGCCACCATCAGGGGGGTACAGGCAGTACTGTTGTAAGGGGCCCCAGTGTCTCAAGGGGCCATCACAACAAAGACTTTAGCAGTCTTTAACATTGGAGTCGAAGGGAGGGGGGATACCTGGTTTGGGGACGCCGTTCTCCTGAACCATAGCCAATAAAAAAACCGAACATGGACATAGAGAGGGCCCCCTTGGCAACAACTGGTCCAAGTTTGGGACTTCCAGCACATATGGTTCGGCTGTACTGGGTCCTCAAAGTGACCGGTCATTGACCAGCAATTGTTGGGTGAATATCGGACTAAACATTGGAGTCTATGGGAGGGGGGCATTCGGTTTGAGGACACCGTTCTCCCGAACCATAGGCGATAAAAATACCAAACTTGGGTTGCATTGAGAGGGGCCTCTGGACCACAACTGGTCCAAGTTTGGGACCTCCAGCACCTATGGTTTGGTGCAAGGTCTTATTGCAAGCATTGGGTGAGGCTGTGCTGCCTGTGCCCTGTTTTTTAACCCCTTGGATCCCACACTAGCATGCATTGCACACTTCACTTGAATGGGTCATGCTTGGCAGGCTACACCTGATAAGTGTGACAGGGGGTATAATTCCTACTGGGGCTGCAACATGTGCACACCCCTGGCCAGTGGGTGGATGTGGTGGGATGGCCAGTGGGCGGGCCCTGGGGAATGTTGGTGGTCAGACGGGAGGGGCCCAGGTCTACAGCTGTGTAAGGGGCCCCAAAATTTCTGATGGCTGCCCTAGACACAGACCTGGAGGGCATATTCTTCATGTATTGGGCTTACAGGATGTGGGTGGGATGATGAACTTTAAGCACGATAATCTGGTAGAGTAGATAAAAATGTCACAAATTGCCAACAGACATATTTAACATCAAATAAAAATGATTGATGCAGACACCTAGAGCACTGTACTCACCTGCGGATATGTGTCGGGATGTGCCGAAGATGGAGTAAAGAATTACAGGATAGAATGATGAGTAAAGACCAAAGACTGGGGGGACTCCGGCCAGCAGGGCATACGCTAAACCTACAGACCATCAAAACAGAAACCAATTGTACATTATATAGATTTTATTTAGGTAAGGAATTACACATCTGCTAAGACATTTACTTGTCCTCAAACATCCCGGAACGTGGCGTGGGGTGCTGCAAACTCTTTGTCTAACAGACCAATGAGAAAGAACATTGACATTTCAATGGTTGGGTGTTACCCGAATTGTGGCCCTGTAAAGCGCCTGAGCTGTCTCCTGGCCCCTAAAATGATGTCAATAATGCAAAGAAGAATGTAAACTACTTATGCTTCCAGAACGTTAAGGATCCTCAGGACCTGGGGGATTTCCCAGGATGCTGAACCTGCCATTACCTGGCCCGGATTGCCTGACTTGACTATTCTCTCACCTGTCAACACCTGCCTGGACTCGACTACTCTCATGCCTGTTGTGACCCCTGCCTGGACCTGACTACTCTTTTGCCTGCTCAAACCTCTGCCTGGACCTGAATACTCTCTTGCCTGTTGCCTGCCTTAACACCTAACTGGACCTGACTACTCTTTTGCCTGCCTTGACCTCTGCCAGGACCTGAATACTGTCTTGCCTGCCTCAACCTGACTACTTTCTTGCCTGCTGCAAACCCTGCCTGGACCTGACTACTCTTTTGCCTGTCTTGACTCCTGTCTGCGCCCAACTATTCTGTTGACAGCTTAAACCTCTGCCTGGACCCAAATACTCTCTTGGCTGCTGCCTGCCTTGATCTCTGCTTGGACCTGACTGCTCTCTTGCCTGCTGTCTGCCTTGACCCCTGCTTGGACCTGACTGCTCTCTTGCCAGCCTCAACCTCTGCCTGGACCTGACTACTTTCTTGCCTGCCTCGATCTCTGCATGGACCTGACTACTCTCTTGACTGCTGCCTGCCTTGACCTCTGCCTGGACCCAACTACTCTTTTGCCTGTCTCAACCTCTGCCTGCACCTGGCTACTCTTGTGCCTGCCTTGACCCCTTCCTGGATTGGTCTATTCTCTTGCCTGTCTTGATCTCTTCCTGGACCCAACCACTCTCATGCTTACTGTAACCTCAAAGCTTAAGGTCTCCACTCTAACTCCTGTATATCCATCCGGTGTTTCCTGCAATGGGCGCTGGCTGGGCGGGAGTCCATCTAACTTCTCACATTCTATGGATAAGCATAGAGAAAGGTCCTAAACACCACACACCTAGCAAAGCCATTACTAAATTGGTGAAAGCAGCAACAGCCAGATTCATCCAAAGCCACACCCTCAACGTGTTTCACCCTGCCCATGGGGCTTAATCATGGAGGTTGCTTACACTTGTTTACTAAAGTATTTGATAGGTCCCAAACACTGCACACCTATCAAATAAGTTAGTAAACAAGTGTAAGCAACCTCCATGATTAAGCCCCATGGGCAGGGTGAAACACGTTGAGGGTGTGGCTTTGGATGAATCTGGCTGTTGCTGCTTTCACCAATTTAGTAATGGCTTTGCTAGGTGTGTGGTGTTTAGGACCTTTCTCTATGCATACTCTTGTGCCTGTCATCTGCCTCTACCTCTGCTTGTACCTCACTGTTTTCTTGCCTATCACTTTCTACCACTTAGCACCATAGCCATTATGTTCAACTTATAGCTTAGTGGGGCAATCCTGAAGGCTACGACTAGGTACTAGCATGCAACAAAGAAAAACAGGGACCATTAAGGTTTCCGCCCAATCATAATTTGTGGGGTGCTATGGTGAAAACCAACTCACTTGGAAGAGCCTGCCATGGGGTAGCATAACAATATGGCTTTTATGGGATAGCATTTTACATAATCAGAAGCCGGAAGGCAACGTGTGAGGTCAGGCAGGTGGCAGCACAACAACTCTCAGATTTCAGGTGATCTCTGAACCCAACTCTCAAGCTGGAGAGTCAAACTAAGCAAAACTAATGGGGGACATCTGTAATCCTTTTATCCTGAATACTCAAATTCTTGCGCAAACCCAATCATGACTGGTTCTCTTTATAGCCTGAAATCTGTACCTTGTGGGAGTTGGATGATTCCAACACTGATCCCAGATATTATATCCCCCACCAGCCATTCTTTGACAGGATATCTCGGCAGCCAACTAAGTATCGGAATAAATTTCAGGAGAAGGGATTTCACAACCGTCCCAGAACATCTGGAATACAAAGAAAGGCAGCGTGAGCACAGCAGATTAATAGGCGCACCTAGAATTATCTCCACGCTATTCCCTCGCCAAGATGCATTAAAACAACAGGCAGAAATGAGGAGGACGCTGGGGAAGAGACACAGCTCAGTTGTTAGAGCTAAAACCTCCGGTGCTGTGAGAATTCCACCCCGGCTACACCGACATGTCTGGATGAGACAATCCTCCCATCACATTACCAGCGGTGTGATAAAGACGTAGTAAACTCATATAAAGGAATGCATGAATAATGGAAACCCAGATGTATACTAAATATTGTATGGAATGAAATTCCGGAACGTAAAACTGCCAGCTCTAAAAAGGTTTCATCCATGTTAACTAAAGTTAATGCTTTTCCAGAGTCAAGACTTTGTATTTGCAAAGTCAGTGTTATTACCACTATCCACTGCCAGCCTGCAGCAGCTGGAAGATGTACAGAAGCCCAAAATGGAATGGTTGATTTGAATAGATGGTGATCCCTTTCACACAAACATTTGGGCAAATTTAGACAAGAACCAGGTATCCTACCAGCATGTCTTTTGAGTGTGGGAGGAAGCCGGAGTATCTAAAGCAAACCCAAGCAAACACAGGGGGAACCTGCAAACTCCATGTGGATAGTTTCTGGTTGGACCTGGATCCCCATTGCTTATTTTCCGCGCTCGTTTACACCAGATGCATTTGAACGCGTTTTCATAAATAATGCCAAAAACTGCACATTCCTACACGCTGCAAACACGGCGCAAACATATTACAAATACATCTAACTAAACATGCAGAACTGCATGCTGAATGCGGGGATTGTGGTTTAACCAGCCCCAGGTGGAGCATAATTCTATTCTCTGACACCAAGGATGGAGCATAATTCCTTCCACTGACACCAATGATGGGGCACTATTCCTCCCACTGACACCAATGATGGGGCACTATTCCTCCCACTGATACCAATGATGGGGCACTACTCCTCCCACTGACACCAATGATGGGGCACAATTCTGTCCACTGACACCAATGATGGGGCACTACTCTTCCCACTGACACCAATGATGGGGCACTATTCTGTCCACTGACACCAGTGAGGGGGCACTGTTCCTCCCACTGACACCAGTGATGGGGCACTGTTCCTCCCACTGACACCAGTGATGGGGCACTGTTCCTCCCACTGACACCAGTGATGGGGCACTGTTCCTCCACCTGTCTTAACACGGGGTAGTGACCACAGTCACCCTCCTTGTCACGGGGTAGTGACCACAGTCACCCTCCTTGTCACGGG
>BLSH010494947.1:3603071-3620068 GCA_018402905.1 Glandirana rugosa | reverse complement strand
AACGTCCCCTCCTGTTGCCGATAAGAATGATCAAGCGGCTGAACTACCGCTATGATCATTCTTATGGTGCAGAGGATTGCTGGCGGATTAAAATGATATCTGAATGATGCCTGTAGGTGCCGGCATTATTCAGATATCAATGCTGAAAGACAAGGATGTCTTTGGACGTCCGGAGGTCGGCAGGTGTTAGGGTGAAGTTCCGCTTTAACCACCTCGCGCCGGCGCCATAGCCGAATGACGGCTACAGCGCAGCGCTAAAATGCCGGGAGGACGTCTATAGATGTCCCCCCATTTGGCTCGTGCTGTGCACGCTCCCGCGGGCGCGAGCGGCCCGCGGGTCGGGCGGACCTGATGTCCGCCGGAGACCCGCGATCTCCTTCCAGAGAGCCCGAACGGGAACCGCCGATGTAAACACGGCGGTTCCCCGTTCTGTGAGGGGGGGCATGACAGATCTACTGATCCCTGTCACTGAGATCAGTTAGATCTGTCATGCCCATGCCAACCCCGCCCCCCCCCCACAGTTAGAACACACCCAGGGAACATTGTTAACCCCCTTCACGGCCCCCTGCAGGTTAACCCCTTCACTGCCAATGGCATTTACACAGCAATCAGTGGATATTTACAATTCTGATCGCTGTATAAATGTCATTGGTGCCAAAAAAGTGTCAAAAACGTCCGACATGTCCGCCGCAATATCGCAGTCCCGATATAAAAATTGCTGCCATTACTAGTAAAAAAAATAAAAATAAATAAAAACGCCATAAACCAATGTCCATAGTTTGTAAACGCTATAACTTTTGCGCAACCCAATCAATATACGCCGATTTTTGATTTTTTTTTTTTACCAAAAATGTGTAGAAGAAATATATCGGTCTAAATTGATGAATACATTTGTTTTTTTTATTTCTGGATATTTCTTATAGCAAAAAGTAAAAAATATTGTTCTTTTTTCAAAATGGTCACTTTTTTGTTTATAGCGCAAAAAATAAACGCAGAGGCGATCAAATACCACCAAAAGAAAGCTCTATTTGTGGGGAAAAAAAGTACGTCAATTTTGCTTGGGTACAACGTCGCACGACCGCGCAATTGTCATTCAAAGAGTGACAGTGCTGAAAACTGAAAATTGGTCTGGGCAGGAGGAGGGTTTAATTGCCCAGTAATGAAGTGGTTAATAACCTAGGAAATAAGTTTGTTCCTCCAGCGCCATCTAGTGGCCATGATGCTGTATTTTCCACATTCAAATACAAAGAACACTGTATATCCTCAGAACATTTGATTTTGCCCCATTTACACAGAACAAATTTACACGCAGTTTTGATGGATAAACAACTAGATGGATTGCAGATTTCCAATTCTTAGATGTGATGGCTGCATTAGTTTCCTTTTTTAGGCTTTTTTTCCTTCATTTTCATCTGGTGATCCCGCCAATAAGTCTGTTTTCTACAAGAAAAGAACAAGCTCTCTTCCAGATGTATCCGTTTACAGGGATGAGACAAACCATTTACCACCGGCGGGAGGGCTTACAATGATCAGCTTTTATTTATGTAAAACTTTTATTCCAAAAGGAAAAGATAAACTGTTTGCTGTAACTGATTATACAGTGTGAGCTGGAGTCTGGCTTCAATTTGTTAATGTATCTAAATCTGCTAGTATAGGAGAGATGCAGCGCTTGCAGGAATCGCAGCAACAGATGAAGCCAGGCACGGGGGCGGGGGAGAAGCTTCGGGGATCCTCAGCAGCTACCTAAATCTGCTAGTACATCTAACAATCCCCCCCACATACTGACAATGCTGATGCCCGCTGTGCTCCTTCATCCGGACTGGAGATGCACCAAACAAGAGGTGTGTTAGGCCGGATTCACACCGATGCATTTTTAGTGCTTTTTGCATTTTGCAGATTTGCACTGCAGGACGTGTTCCATAGGAAGCCATGTTAAATGGACTGCAGTGCAAATCTGCAAAATGCTAAAAGCACTAAAAATGCATAGGTGTGAATCCAGCCCTACTGGCCAGATCCCCAGGTGAAAATAAAGGGTTAAAAGGCCTAAAGAAGAAAACTAATGCAGCCACCACATTTGATGATTGGTAAGATGCAATATATTACATTTTTGGTTTAAGACATAACACACACCAACACAGGTTGAGCTAGATCAGTGGTTCTCAACTCCGGTCCTCAGGACCCACTAACAGGCCAGGTTTGCAGGATAACTGAAATGCATCACAGGTGATATAATTTGCTGCTCAGTGATTGCAGTATTCTAGTCTGCATCTCCCCAAGGTAATACTGAAAATCTGGCCTGTTGGTGGGTCCCGAGGACCGGAGTTGAGAACCACTGCACTAGATGGACTGATGTATTTTTTAACCTCATGTAAAACTGCTTTTAGTGCTGGGTGTCAGACAACCAAGAAGACTGAGGACATCTTGTGGAAAAGTCTAGGTACTGCGGCAGACAGCTCCAGATTGAAGGTAAGTTTTTATTCTTTATATAACACCGGGAGAAGCTTTTATGATTTAGCCTGGAAATGTGCTTCAATATCATAAAAGGTAACAGCTCACAGAAATTGCTGTTCTAGGATACCGTAAAGATTAAGGGCCTAGGCATTGGTCATGTGATTGATTTTGCAATTAGAATCCCACTAATTGGCTGCTTTTTTCCTGAACATTGAACTTCTTGTCTAAAATGTTGCTTAATATACACCTCCCAACTTTTTGAAAAGGGAATGAGGGACACCTATTAGCAAAAGTATGAAGGCATAGGACACACCCCCTGCCTCGCCCCCTTAAAGGAGAATCCTATAAAAAAAGATTAGATAAAGCGTTTGTTACCCCAACATGTCATATTCCTGATATGTGGCTGCTGTACCATGTGTATGAGAAAGTATTGTGTTCTCTATATTGCTTCCTTTATGTGAAATCCCTGCCAGTCCGTCTGCTGTTAAAAACTGACCACACTAAGCAGGAGAGCACACCATGGTCAGTTCTCTAGCTATGCTGGGAACTCAGTGTACTCCCTTCCAATGACTAGACTTGTCCTGACACGCAACCCCCACCCCCCACCCGCCAGCTCTTATGCAGCTGACAACAGAGGGAATGCAATCTGAGGAAAAAGGGTATTTATAATGTTTTTTTATATCTATACACAAACGGTTTTTCCTTTCATTTCTATGTTAAACTGAATGGGTTATTTTACAACTCATTCTTTAATTAACAGTTACTTTAAACCCACAATAGTTTTTTTTACCTTTACAAATGCAGCAATTTAGAAATTGGATGAAAGGTTTAGCACTGGTAAACAGTTTTTGAAAGATGAAATACATTTTACTGTATATAGATCAGACCAGAATGAGGGGAAAAAGGGACAGAGGGACTTTGTTCCAAATCAGGGACAGTCCCTTGAAATCCGGGACAGTTGGGAGCTACGCTTAATACCACTCAAGAATGAAACATCCAGACTGCAACATTACTATAAAAGAAAAATTGTATTTTCACTCTTTTTATTTATTGATTTTTTTTGAACATTGTTTGAATGGCCATTTATTTCCATTGCTGGTAAATGACCGATGCCTGCCGCCACTAAAATGCTTTTCGATTCCGGTCATTGAACCTGCTGCTGGCTGCCCTCACCATAGAGCTCCTTGATTCCGGTCATTGAATCTGCTGCTGGCTGCCCTCACTATAAAGCTGCTTGATTCCGGTCATTGAATCTGCTGCTGGCTGTCCTCACTATCGAGCTCCTCGATTGCGGTCATTGAACCTGCTGCTGGTTGCCCTCACTATAGAGCTCCTCGATTCCGGTCATTGGATCTGCTGCTGGCTGCCCTCACTATAAAGCTGCCTGATTCCGGTCATTGAATCTGCAGCTGGCTGCCCTCACTATAGAGCTCCTTAAATCCGGTCATTGAACTGGCTGCTGGCTGCCCTCACTATAGAGCTCCTTAAATCCGGTCATTGAACCTGCAGCTGGCTGCCCTCACTATAGAGCTCCTCGATTCCGGTCATTGGATCTGCTGCTGGCTGCCCTCACTATAAAGCTCCTTGATTCCGGTCATTGAACCTGCTGCTGGCTGCCCTCACTATACAGCTCCTTGATTCCGGTCATTGAACCTGCTGCTGGCTGCCCTCACTATAGAGCTCCTTGATTCAGGTCATTGAACCTGCTGCTGGCTGCCCTCACTCCTTCAGGTCATTGAACTTTCATCTGTTATTTATCAATACATGGTTCTGATTATTATAAACAGATACAAATTTAAGGCCACAAAAAGCTTTATTTAACCCGTGTTTATAAAACACAACACTTATGGCACACAGTGATCCGGTCTCAGAATCGAGGAACTATTAAAAAAAAATTAGACGATCGGCTTTGTTTTGTGTCGCTCCTTTTGCTTTTGCCAAAATATAGACAGAAAACACAATCGGACTTTAATAGCCAATGCTGCCTATTGAGTCAACAGTAACCATTTATGCAAATATCAGACGGGGGCAAAGCCGGAACGGCCCCCGATGTGCCAGGCGGAGGATTGATCACCCAGCGTTGATGTTTTATGGGTGCAGCAAGTCTGTAAATAAGTCTGCATTATGTTGGGGCGCAAGCACATTACTGGAAATGGTGAGTAATGCAATTCCATGATATTGGTCCATTACATCTGTTGCATTTTCTCTTCTGTTTTTATAATCATTTTAATTTTGTTACTTTTTTATTTAATAGATATTTTGGGGGGTTTTATTTTTCATGCACCCCACAATTAATATCATGTCTGTAGGCTCCAGAAGATAATCCCATTGGACCAGTCTCTGCAGAAGTACATTCAAGGCCCCATAAAGTTTATACTACAAATTGACAATATGAAAGTAGATAACTGAATGGCCCGAAGGCCTTGTTTACACTTCAACTTTAACACACATTAAAGTGCCTACCGCTTCAACATGTCATTTTTATGTGTTTTTGATTCTTATGTGATTTTTTTGAAGCTTTTATTAAGCTTGGCAAATTCCCTATGTATGTTGAATTTCTATTTGTTTTAAAGGGGCCCAGTAGCACTCCAGCTCCATCGTACCCCAGCTCAGCAGATTCCCAGCTCATAAGTACCCCTGTATAGCAGATTTTCAGCTTATTGGTACACCTGTTCAGCAGATCCATAGATTATTAGTACCCTCGTTCAGGAGATCCCCTGCTCAGTAATACCCCCAACTTTGCTGATTCCCTGCTCAGTGGTAACCCTCAGCTCTGCTGATCCCCCACTCAATAGTAACCCCCAGCTCAACTGATTCCCCACTCAGTAGTACCCCCGCTCTCCTGATCCCCCACCCAATAGTAACTCCCGGTTCTGCTGATGCCCCACTCAGTAGTACCTCCAGCTTTGCTTATCCTCTGCTCAGTAGCAACCCCCAGGTCTGCTGATTCCCCACTCATTAGTAACCCCCAGCTCTGCTGATCCTCCTCTCTCTCTGGTCTCTGCTCACCTCTTACCACCAGCTTTGCTTATCCTCTGCTCAGTAGTAATCCCCAGCTCTGCTGATCTCTTGTTCAGTAGTAACCCCCAGCTCTGCTGATCTTCTGCTCAATAGTAACCCCCGGCACTGATTCTCTCTGCTCAACTCTCCCTTATTGCTCAAGCCACATGTGACATCTGCTGGTTTCTCCTGCTCCAGGCCCTCAGCTCCTGCTGATCCTCTGCCACTCAGTGCTCTCTCTCTGGCTCCCACTCCCCTTCTGCTATAGTGCTCCCATGTTGCACACTATGTGTGCCATCTGCTAGTTTCTCCACTCCAGTGCAGACCCCACTCACTTTCCTGCCGCTCCACACTGCACACCAGATGTGTGATGTTTGCACTAGACACTCCCAGAATATATACACATGAACCAGAAGTGACGGCTGATGATGTCTTTCTGGTTTGCTTGTTGGTTTCCCAGTGCATCCTGGGATCACTCATTCCTGCAATGCTTCCAAAGCAAAACTAAGCTAACGCTGAATAAAAACCTCTCAAATGCTGCAGGTGCTGTTAGCAAGCATTGTCATAGACATCTATGGAGGCTTTAGAGACGCTTTGAAGCACCAGGAAAGCAACATGGGGTATAATTTTTGAAACAAAGCAAATGCAACGTGTAAACAGGACTGTAAGGTAACCATTTTATTTAGTGACTGGGGCTTTAATTGGCATTCAGAGTGCTTTAAAAAAAAGTGTCCAATGCCACATTTTGAACCAAGTATAAACTATGCATTGGTGGTAAAATTTGATGGATGAGATGCTTTTTTAACCACTTCTGGACCAACGCCATCACCTGACGGCGGTCACTTTGCCATTGTATACCGTTGCCATGGCTGTAGCAGATAGCTACCATAACCCCGGTATCTTTGTTTTTGGCAGGCGATGTCCGTGAGCCAAGTGAGCGACTGAAGCCATTCACTCGGCTCCATAACTTGGCAAATTCTGCCCAATGCCCAATGCTCTTCAAGGGCTTATCAGCGATCATTAGAGCGAAAGCAAAACTTTTAGCACTAGACCTCCTCCGTAACTCAAAACTGCTAACCTGTAGAATTTTTTAAAGAGATTTTTGAGTTGCAAAGTTTCTCGCCATTCCGCGAGCGGACGCAATTTTGAATCATGGCACGTTGGGAATCATTTTATTCGGCGTAACATTATATTTCACAATATGGAAAAAAATTGACCTAACTTTACTGTTGTCTTATTTTTTCACTCAAAAAACGTATTTTTTTTTAAAAAAATCGCGCTTGTAAGACCGCTGCATAAATACGGTGTAACATAAAGTTTTGTAACACCATTTTATTCTCTAGGGTGTTAGAACTCCCAAACATTATATATATTTTTTCTAAGTAATTTTATAGCAAAAAAACTTGATTTTAACTCGTAAACACCGAACCCAAAAAACAGGCTCGGTCTTGAAATTGTTAAACCCCCCCCCCCCCCCGGCAGCCAGACGGAGGTGTAGACATGCCACAGTCATAGTGCTTTGCGGCTCAGCAAAAATGATCCCTCCTGCCGTGTTCAGTACTGCAAGTGAATCGAACCAAACCGCGACCGAGAACCAAACACTAGGCTTGCAGCTGCGGCATGCAATTCCCACTCAAACGGCCAGTTCAGCTGCCAATAAAAAACAGTCCTTACAAGGTAGAAGTGTTACCTCCCAAATGCCTGTCAGCCGGATTTGCACCATTCTGGGAAAAGCGATCCACGGCAGATTATTCTTTCCACAGGGATGCATATGTAATCCAGCACTTTGCCAAGCACTGTATATAATAAAGGACTGCCATTTTAAGAAAAAAGAACACCTGTTTTCCCTTTTTTTTCATCCTTTGTTGTATCTCAGTGCTGTTGATCTCTTGCAGCTTCTTTGCAGTCACTTCCTGTCTCCATGCACTCCAGTGATGGCTGCCTGGCATTTCTCAGAGTGGGTTTCCCAATGGTGACAACAGTGAACCATGGATGTGTAATGTATGTTGAAACCGTTACTTGTAGTCTCCAACAGATGTCCATGTAGCAGGTTGATGACGCAGGAAAACAGGAAGTGCCTGAATAAGGACCTGCCTGGCAGGATCGCCATATATTATTTTAACAAAATGATCAGATTAAAAAAAAAAAACATTGAAATTAAGTTTGAGTAACATTAATAAGTTAAAGATCAATGAGATTTTTACTGATCGTTTACATAAACATAAGAACTATTGTATTTATTCCAGGTATTTATATAGTGCTATCAATACACAGCGCTTTACATATACATTGTACATTCACATCAGTCTCTGTCTTCAAGGAGCTTACAATCTAAGGTCCCTAACTCACATTCATTCATATACTAGGGCCAATTTAGACAGGAGCCAATTAACCTACCAGCATGTCTTTGGAGTGTGGGAGGAAACTGGAGGACCCAGAGGAAACCCACACAGGCACAGGGAGAACATGCAAACTCCATGCAGGTAGTGCCATGGTTGGGATTCGAACCGCTGATCCTAGTGCTGAATAAGAGATGTTTTGTGTCGGTAGTCTATAGCAGGGGTCTCCAAGCTTTCTATACAAAGGGCCAGTTTACTGTCCTTCAGACTTTAGGGGGGCCGGACTGTGGCCATTGGGAGTAGAAAAAGTACCAGCATCAGTTGGAGTAAACAATGCCCCATCTTTGGTGTCAGTGAGAGGAATTGTGCCCCATCTTTGGCGTCAGTGAGAGGAATTGTGCCCCATCATTTGTGCCATTGAGAGGAATTGTGCCCCATCATTTGTGCCATTGAGAGGAATTGTGCCCCATCATTTGTGCCATTAAGAGGAATTCTGCCCCATTGTTGGTGTCTTTGTTAGGAATTGTGTCCCATCATTGGTGTCATTGGGCACCGGTGTTAAATGTCTGTGGGAGCAATAGTGTCTCATCTTTGGTGTCATTGGGAGAAATTGTGCCCCGTCGTTGGTGTAATTGAGCCCCAATGTTGGTGTCATTGGGAGGAACTCTGCCCTTTTGGTGTCAGTGAATAGAATATTCTCCCAAGGGCCGGATAAAATCAAGCAAAGGGCCACAGTTTGGAGACCACTGGCCTATAGGGTAGAAATTAGCTTTCTATTGTCTTCTCCAAAGAATAGATTTGGTTATATTGCTGTGATTTCCTGGAGTGAGCTTGATTCGCTGTTCTGTCCACTGGAGATAAAGGAAACGGCATCATGGATGGTGGCAAAGATGGAAGCCGGGGTGAAGTTCTCATTGAAGAAATTGCTGCTCTCCAGTTGTCGTAACACGGCCGCTGCAAATGGAGAAATACGATTTATTAATGATCAGCTGTTGCATCTATGGATCTGTATTCTATTTCAGGCTGGGAAGACCATTCCGGGGGGAGGGGATGGGTCAGCTTTTCAGTATACAGGCAGTGATGTATTTTGGTTTTGTGCTAAAATTGGGCACCCAATCCTCTAAGTTTTTCCCACCCCATCCGCGGTAAACCGTTCTTGTCTCAGGGTCTGATGGGGAAGCTGCGGCCTTCAGTGAGCAGCTGCGGCTTCCTCATCAGACCCTGAGACCTGAGTCCAAGTGCCATGTATAGAATTACTGCCTGCGATCTAACATTCGCGGTGATACATGTGTGGGACGATCGCTGTTTGCGTGCGGGACCAACACGTGCATTCGCCTTTGCGCAGGAGGACAGGAGCACTTTAAATTTATTTATTTCAATTATTAATTTATTTATTTTTATTTATTTATTTTACACTGTTGCTTTAATTTTTTTTATCACTTTTATTGCTGTCACAAGGAATGTAAACATCCTTGTGACAGTAATAGGCAGTGACAGGTACTCTTTATGGAGGGATCTGGGGTCTAAAAGACCCCAAATCTATCCTCTACATTTAAAAGCATTTAAAGCACCAAGATTGCTGTTTTTGAATTCTTTAGATTTTTAAAAACTGGCGCCGGTGGTTTCCGAGTAAATCGGAAGTGATGACATGTCATCACTTCTGTCCAGCCAGACGTGCCGGCTGGTTGCTCGGGTCTCCCAGTGGGATAGGAGAGCCAGAGAGAGCCAGAGGAAGCTGGCGGGGGGTGTCCCGTTCCGTCCCGTCCCCTCCCGCTGCTTGTAATAGCAACTAAGTGGCTATTAAGCCGATCACCAGCTCTAAAAAAAACTATGTTGGGTGATGCCTGCAGCTGCATCTCATCCCAAACAACCACTGAAAGAATGGGAAGTGGCTAAAGAGCCGCCTCGTCCCTTTTGCCACCCCCTTGAAAAATGCTGCCCACGGCAAATGCCTTCTTTGCCTCGCAGTAGATATGCCCCTGTATACAAGCACTAAGGAGTATGAGAAGAGCGGAGGAGATAGGGATGAGTAGAGATAACTCAACCTCCCAACCCTAGACACCTTTTTAGTTCTGGAGAGGTATTAGTCAGCTGATCACTTTTGCAGACGACCCCCCCCCCCTCCCCCTCTAAAGCAGATTAAAGAGGACCTGTCATTATCTTTCTGTTCATTCTCCTGTATTCCTGACATGTCAGAATTCACAGCAACAGTTTTATTATTTATCAAAGCCCCATCCACTACAAAATGGCATTAAGCTCCAGTCCAGCGCCTTAGGCTGCATTCACACTACAGCATTTTGAATCGCGGGCAGATTTGCCATGAACCTGCCCGCGATTTGATATCGCTGATGTGTCAATGGCAAATCGCGGGACTCGCATTTGAGATTCTATTCAAATGAATGACACCTCAAATCGCGGTGCGGGTCTGCCGCAATTGTCGCGCAATTAATCATGCTGCTATTGCGGAAACCCGCATCGTGTCACCCCAAAGTGGCTCCTGAATTATTTTTAGGCGACATGCGGGATGCAGCAAGGTGTCATTCAAATGAATGGCATCTCAAATTTGAGTCCCGCAATTTGTCATTCATATATCGGCGCTGTCAAATAACGGGCAAATCTGCCCGCTATTCAAAACGCTGTAGTGTGAATGCAGCCAAATCGCTGGACTTCAGCTTAATGGTGTCATCAGTCTGCTGTAGGCAGAAGGAAGAATTTCCTCAGTCTCCTGTACCCCAGACTGCAACATTGTAACAAGTCACAAAAAGAGAGGGTTCAGCAGGGGCTGACTTGCATCAGACATTTTGTGAACAAGGGAAAGAGCTGCAAAAGCACCAGATCTACAGTGCATCCGGAAAGTATTCACAGCGCTTCACTTTTTCCACATTTTGTTATGTTACAGCCTTATTCCAAAATGTATTAAATTCATTATTTTCCTCAAAATTCTACAAACAATGCCCCATAATAATAATGTGAAAGAAGTTTGTTTAAAATCTTTGCAAATTTATTAAAAATAGAAAAGGAAAAATATCCCACGTACATAAGTATTCACAGCCTTTGCTCAACACTTTAGTGAAGCAGCTTTGGCACCAATTACAGGCTCATGTCTTTTGAGTATGAGGCTACAAGCTTGGCACCCCTATTTTTGGGCACAAAAGTGATCCAATATAGAGGTGTCACACAGCACGAAGAAGAGGGTAGTGGTAAATTTATGAGCTTACCAGAAGACATGGATCCACATAGCTATACAGCTAGAGAATCAACCGAGCCTGCATGGGGATACCCCAAAGAAGAAATGCAAGGAGGCAGAGTTCCAGAACGATGAGGCCAGCGTATCCGCACTTATCCATCTACCTTCAGGATGGGGCCTCGAGGTGTCCACAGTAGCCATCAATCAGATGGAGGGTATATAAAGGAAAAAAATGATCCACATAGCGTGGCTTCCAATAAAATTTATTAGGAAAAAATGCCCCAGATGATGCCCTATAAGGGGCGAAACACGTTCGTGGGGACCGTGTGACTATTGCAGTTTTATACTCTTTGTTGTTTGATTTTTGAGCCGGCTTTCTTCTGTAAGAGCATGACTTTCGATAAAATTTATTAGCATAAAATGCGCACTTACCAAAAAAAAAGGCTCAAAAATCAAATCACAAAGAGTGTAAAACTGCGATAGTCACACGGTTCACAACCGACGCGTTTCGCCCCATATAAGGCATCATTTATCCTAATAAATTTTATCGGAAGTCACGCTATGTGGAGGGTTTTTTTCCTTTATATACCCTCCATCTGATTGATGGCTGCTGTGGACACCACAAGACCCCAATGAAGGTAGATGGATAAGTGCGGATACGCTGTCCTCATCGCTCCGGAACTCTGCCTCCTTGGATTTCTTCTTTGGGGTATCCCCATGCAGGCTCGGTTGATTCTCTAGCTGTATAGCTATGTGGATCCATGTCTTCTGGTAAGCGCATAAATTTACCACTGCCCTCTTCTTCATGCTGTGTGACACCTCCAATTTTCAAGATTGGACCACTTTTGCACCCTTACACCATTTGTTCCTTTATTCTTTCCTGGATTTGCTACCTTTTTGGGACTGTATTAAAAGACATCTGTATTTGGATATCTGAGCACTTTTTGTCTGCACTTTTTTAGCACAGTCACTTTATTGTATCTGTAAGAATAGATATTTAAGTGATGTTATTATCCTTCAATGTTCGAATATTTTTTATTTATTATTCATTATTGTTTTAGACTTTCAATATTTTTTAGCGCAGCGCCTTGTTACATATTGCTCCTTTACACTATTAGTCTAGTGGAGTGCTTGCTGCTCTTTTCCCTTGCGCATTTATATATTTTTACTCTATTTTTGGACGGCTAATTCCATTGTTGTTTGCAGGACCTCTCAAGCTCCATCAGGACCTCTCAAGCTCCATCAGGTTGTATAGGGAGCATTAGGGTACAGCCATTTTCAGATCTCTGCAGAGATGTTCAATCGGGTTCAAGGCTCTGGCTGGGTCACTCAAGGACATTCAGAGAGTTGTCCCATAGCCACTCCTTTTGTTATCTTGGCTGTGTGCTTAGGGTTGTTGTCCTGTTGGAAGATAAACCTTCGCCCCAGTCTGAGGTCCAGAGTGCTCTGGAGCAGGTTTTCATCAAGGAAGTCTCTGTACATTGCTGCATTCATCTTGCCCTCGATCCTGACTAGTCTCCCAGTTCCTGCCGCTGAAAATCATACCCACAGCATGATGCTGCCACCACCATGCTTCACTTTAGAGATAGTATTGGCCAGGTGATGAGCAGTGCCTGGTTTCATTCAGACATGATGCTTGTCATTCAGGCCAAAGAGTTCAATCTTTGTTTTATAAGACCAGAGAATTTTGTTTCTCATGGTCAGAGCCCTTCAGGTGCCTTTTGGCAAACCCCAGGTGGGCTGTCGTGTGCCTTTTACTGAGGAGAGGCTTCTGTCTAGCCATTCTATCATACAGGCCTGATTGGTGGAGTGCTGCAGAGATGGTTGTTCTTCTGGAAGGTTTTCCTCTCTACACAGAGAAACTCTGGAGCTCTGTCAGAGTGACCATCGGGTTCTTGGTCACCTCCCTGACTAAGGCCCTTCTCCCCTAATCGCTCAGTATGGCAGGGCGGCCCACTCTAGGAATAGTCCTGGTGGTTCCAAACTTCTTCCATTTATGGATGATGAAGGCCACTGTGCTCATTGGGACCTTCATTGCAGCAGAAATGCTTCTGTAACCCTCCCCAGTTGCAACTCTGGCTCAATGAAAACCTATTACAAAGTCGTACAGAAATAGTACCGAAATCGCATCTATTTTATTCAGGTGCGATTTGCATGAGACTTTGAGGGTTTAACATTGACGTCTATGGACCTCAAGTTGCATCAAAGTTGGACCAAAGCAATGCAGGGGGACTACTTTGAAGTCGGCACAATTTGAAAGTCGTACAGATATGAATGGTACTCATTGTAAATAATGGGGAACAAGTTGTCATGTGACTTTGCAGTCCCAAATCGCAGGACAACTCGCACAAGTGGTGAAAGGGGTCTAAAGAGGACCTATAGGGATAGTAGGGGAGTATACCTTGGTTTGAGAGTAACTTGGTCTGAGAGAATTTTGCAAGACAAGCAAAATTTTTTAATAAATTTTGTCTTGATATACAAGCAGTGTCATGTCACAACTGAGTATAAAAGAGGAGAGAGGCGCCTCTAAGTGTAGCAATATGGTTACATTTAATGAAGGTACAACATTTAGCAACTCACGTGGTTGATGAATAAACAGGCACATCTAAGTATGCAAGCATCCGGGGTAAAGATGTCCACATGGACCGTCCTCCGCACCGCCATCAATGTCATCCCTTCCAATCTGAACTCCACAAGCGCTTCAAGTCTCACTTTCGGATCGCTCTACTGCAGGGTAGTCTTCCCCGTCACAATTGCAGACTGACAGCGGTGAGAGCCGGTGGTACGGAGGATGGTCTATGAGGACTGCTTTACCCCAGATGCCTGCATACTTAGATGTGCCTCTTTTAATCATCAACCATGTGAGTTTCATTAAATGTAACCATATTGCTAAACTTAGAGGTGCCTCTCTTCTCTTATTTTCTGTAGCTCCTGCTGGATTTTGCTTCTAATCCCCTTGTGGAAGCGGCCATTTGTGGATGGACATTTTATGGTTACACAACCGATCACATTGCTATAATCTTTTCATATGGACTATAAACTAAAGGTCTTATCAATAAATGGCTGTGGAACTAATTATCTGAGTTTCCATTATTTCTTATGGGGAAATTCACTTTGATATAAGAGTGCTTTGGATTAGAAGCATGTTTCCGGAACGAATTATGCTCGCAATCCAAGGTTTTACTGTGTGTATATATATATATATATAAATATAAAGTTGGATAAAATGCATTATAATTTTTTTAACCTCTTCCTGCCTGCGCTATAGCCGAAAGACGGCTACAACGCAGACCTTAATTCCCGGGAGGGCGTCCATGTACGTCCTTGCGTGCATGAGCTACCGGCGCACTCTGTGATCAGCGAGTCAATGAGACTCGGCTGATCACGGCCCCTTACCACGTGATCAGCTATCAGCCAATGACAGCTCATCACGGGATGTGAACAGAAGATAGTATTCAGCTTTTTTTTTCCCTCACGCTATTACGCTTTCTGGCTTCTGTCAGAGGGACATTTGTCCCACCAACGGAGAGCCAATGCTACTAAGCAGTGCCCACCAGTGCCACCTATCAATGCCCGCCAGTGCCACCTATGAGTGTCCATCAGTGCTGCCAATCATTGCCCATCAGTGCCTCATCATCAGAGCCACCTATCAGTGCTCCCTATCAGTGCCACCAATTAGTGCCCTTCAGTACCATCCATCAATGTCACCTATCAGTGCCTATCAACAGGGCTGGCGCAAGGATTTTTGACACCCTAGGCGAAACCCCATTTTGCCGCCCCCCCCCCATTGGCTCCACCCCCTCTTCTCTGCCCAGCCTCACCAGTGCCCATCAAATGCAGCCTCACCAGTGCCCATCAAATGCAGCCTCACCAGTGCGCATCAAATACAGCTTCACCTGTGCCCATCAAATACAGCTTAACCTGTGCCCATCAAATACAGCCTCACGGGGGGTGGGGGCTGAGGGGGAGTATTTGGCAGATCAGTCACTATTTCTATGTACATTTGCAAATGGCATGTGATAATACAATCTCATTATCTCAGTCAGCAGTGTCAGTTTTTACATGAATCAACGCAGAGCAGCCAGTGACAGATCAACAGTGGCCAGGCGGCAGGGCGCCCTAGGCGGCCGCCTACTCCGCCTAGTGGTAGAGCCGGCCCTGCCTATCAATGCAGCCTCATCAGCGCACATCAATGAAGGAGAAAAATTACCTGTTTGCAAAATTTTATAATAAACTATGAAACTGTTTTGTTTGTTTTTTTTCAAAATTTTCGGTATTTTTTTTTTCTTTGCAAAAAATTAAAAACCCAGCAGTGATTAAATAGCACCAAAAGAAAGCTCTGTGTGTGAAAAAAATGATAAAAAATTTTCATTCGAGTAGAGTGTTACATGACTGCGCAATTGTCATTCAAAGTGTGACAACGCTGAAAGCTGAAAATTGACCTGGGCAGGAAAGGGGTTTAAATTTAAGTAAGCAAGTGGTTAATATAAGGGACTCAGACCCCCTCGTCTATTCACATACATAAACCTGTGCACCTCCAGGACACATATATGTATGTAAATGACAATTTGCGTAAAACATATGGGGTATCGCCGTGCAGGCCAGAGTGAGAGAAATAATTCTAGGGCCATTATTCATCTTTAATTCTGAACTGATGAGCTGTAAAGACTTTTAATGCTCTCCCTATTTAAATATCGTAATTGTTCGGCATTTTGTAGGAGCGTGAAATTTGAAGGCTAGACATCTTTGTTATCTGTTTACTTGACACTGTCTCGTCTTTTTTTTTAATCTTTCAAAAAACTGGGAATTATAGCAAGTTTGTGTGTACTAAAATTAGTTTTAGAGATTTTTTTTTTGTAAAAATGTAGGCTTCAAAAACATTAAAACATTTTGCACAAATAAAAAATGGCCACTACCACAATTTTGATCATATAATATAATATAATGGGGTCTAAGTTATTTTCAGGCCTAAAATTACATTTTTAATGTATGTTGACAAAAAAAACCCTTTTTTTTTGTATGTTTTTCAGATGGGAAATGTAACGTTAACAAGCTTATAAATATACCCTAAAACCATAAACAACTTACACGGACAGTTTACAAGATACACGTCAACTTCAATCTCCCAAAATTCTTTAAAAACCTAAAATAAAAAAGAATGAAAAGCGTCAATAGAGCAACATATCTCATTAATACTGACCTTGCACCTCCCCTCCCTAAAACACTGGATCATAATGCAAAAAAAAAAACTTCTCCAAGTGTGAAATCTACCTGCCAAGTTTCCCGACTCTGTTCCTGTCCACCTGTGAGTTTTGGAAATTCTAGACTTTTAAAGGCCCAACTCCTACTAAAAGATTGTTTTTGTTTTTTTTTTGGTTTTGGATAAAAGTTAAAAATTAACTCGGCCAATTTTTTAAAATGAAATGGGCTTCCAGGAAAGGTATAAAATAAAGACCAGCTCAAGCTGCAATACTCACCTTCAATCCACAGATTTTCTTGGCGGTACTACTTTTTCGCAACACAAGATGTCCTCAGTTTTCTGGGTTAAATGACGGCCAGTGTCATTCAACCTGGAAGACTGAGGACATACTATGACTGAATGGGCATCATGTCCTGCTCCAGAAGGGGGTGTCACCACAGTCCTTGTTGGGAATCAGCAGCAGGGATGGCCAAATCTGCGTAGCTACACTGAGACCAGTCTATACAGTATATAGTAAAGTAAAGGCAGTAAATTGGGTCTTTTGACTCCTGTAGAACACAACGCTTTTTCATCATGGCGGTTCTTTTAGACACCTAACTTCCACTCATAACGTCGAACTCGACCAGAAATAAAATATGGAAAGGACCTTCGGGTAAAGTAAAATTTTTTAACCGGCTCAATTAAAAATTGAAAATAGGTTTTGGTTTTTTTTTTGTTTTTGTTAGAAAATCATCCTCAACCCGGAAATTTTCAGATCTTAAAGGTTTTGAGTGTCCACCTGTCCTTGTCTCAGCCCTTTGAACCGTCCATCTAAAGTGTG
>BLSH010494947.1:3575004-3603061 GCA_018402905.1 Glandirana rugosa | reverse complement strand
CAATTTTTTGCTGTTGGTGACCCCACTGGGAAAATGACACCTCACCTGCTGTAGTCATTGCCACTGGGACAAGAAGGCACAGACAGTAATAATAGTGAGGGGAAACCTCCATTGATAAAAATCTTTGAATAATATCCCTGAGGAAGTGGGATCTCTTCCCCGAAATGTGTTGGATATATTTGATGCTCGAAACCAAGAAACATTTCAAAAAGTGATATGAACTTTTGTGCTAAGCGCTCCTCAATACCCACCCCAGAGTTTATGATAAAAACCTGTCGGGGGTTCTGTCTTTAAAGCGTTAGTAAACCCATGCATTTAACAGGTTAAAAACCAGTCACATTTCCGGCACGTGCCGGAAATGTAACACTCCCATTGGTTGTGCTCTAAACCAAACTGTCAAACTATCCAATGGCTGGTGTCATAGCTGATCACATGTGCAGCATCATGGCAGTGGTAGATTAAACAGAGGCCAAGATGGCAGCTTCCTTGGCTGAAAATGATAGAAGGGTTTACTACCACTTTAAAGTTGTATTTGAAATGCTGACTTGCTTTTACACCAACACTGTCATACTCACCATTTTTAACATTTTCACCCCAACGGTATCTATGAAGCTGACAGCTGAGAAGTCCAGGATTAGATAGCTGAAGTCAAGTCTCTCCAAGCCAAGAGAGCGGAGGGTGGGCGGAGTCTGTGGGATGGACTCGCTAATGGATTTTAGGCTTCCGAAGACCCCTTCTGCATTGGTCAGAAATTCCAAACCGCTTCCCTGTGTAGAAAATATGACAGGAAGCAAATTACACATCTGGTAGCTTCATATTGCTTAGAGAATAAGCTACTAAATCTCTAACTGTAACTGATTAAATATGAACGTATATTCCTCAATAGCCACAAATGATACAAATCCACTTTGAGTGCACAGAATGCCTTTGCATACACAGATATTACTTTTGAAATCACTGTGCTGTACCTAATCTTTGCAGAGCTGTGGGAGGAGCCCAGCAGGCTCCACCCACTACAGGCTGCCAGCAGAAAACTACAAGATCCTCTGTATTCCAGCTCCTGTCTTACTGCAAATTCCCTTGCAATCCTCTGTCCAGCAGGATCCTTTTCTTCTTCACTTCTCCAGGATTATAGTATTTCCCTGAGAAAGTCACATGCCCCGGTGACAAAATGCGTTGGACCTTGGATTACGTCTGCACACATTTGTGAGGTCAGGCACTAATTTTGGACAAGAAGGCTTGGTTAGCCATCTCGGTTCTAATTCATCCCAAAGGTGTTCTATCGGGTTGAGGTCAGGGCTCTGTGCAGGCCAGTCAAGTACCTTCACCCCAAACTCGCTCAACACCTGAGCTCACAAATGTGCTTCTGGAAGAATGGTCAAACATTCCCATAGACACTCCTAAACCTTGTGGACAGCCTTCTAAGAAGAGTTGAAGCTGTTATAGCTGCAAAGGGTGGGCCAACTCAATATTAAACCCTACAGACTAAGACAGGGATGCCATTAAAGTTCATCAGCATGTAAAGGCAGGCGTCCCAATACTTTTGACAATATAGTGTACAACTGGCGAATCGGAGATAGCATGAGGATTTGACCAAACGACTTGGGTCCCAGCATCTCATGACAGGATACTGTTTACAGGCTGATCTACTCCGTAATAGAGTCTGCTTACTCCGGTAAGAGTCCATTCCCTATATTGGTGACGGTCCACATGGTGATTATGGAATTTTTCTGAACCAGACACCTTCTATCACACAGCTGTGTATGCATCATTGGATTGGGACTGTTGCTCTCATCGTAAACACATACAGTGGACTTACATCACTATTTTTATTATTGCACTTAAAGCGTTAAAGAGTTCCACCCAGAATTTTTTATTTTTTTTTGCATCCACTCTTTTAATACTAAATAGATGTAACCTTTTGTTTCCTTACTTTCAAACTGCCTAGTAATTGCATATATTTTTTTACTCACAATTTAGTTTCTCTCACTGCTGGACTTTCCCATTTTAGGTGAGGGCATCTGAAGCCCATCCTTAGTCTCCTGGCATCTCTTCCTGAAAGAAGTGCATGGTGGGTAACCATCATGCACTCCTCGATCTTGGTCCGCCTTAAATCGCGTCATTTCCTGTCTGGAAATAATACGATTTTATAGTACAGGGAAGCCCACTGACTCCTGGGAAATGATGCGTCACATCCCCCAGGAGGCCAGGCGAAGCAGGAAGTGAGGAGAAGAGCCTAGGACCTAATAGGGGCAGATTACAGAGACCACCTAGCAACAAGCGACTTAGGGTGAGTATAAATTTTTTTTTTCCTTCAAAGGTAAGTCTATATAGGCAAAGGACTTGAATGATGTAAAAAAAAAAATTCTGGGTGAAACTCCGCTTTAATTGGTGTGTTTTTTATATAGCATTATTATTAGTGCGGCAAAACTATGTTTATGTATTTGATTGCACTGTGTGTCTGACAGTTTTTTTGCCAGCAGCTCTTTTTGCACCTGCCAGTGTGTTTTCTACTACAAATGTGTATTCGTTTAGTTCTATGGGAAAGCCGTATTCATGGATTTCCCCTAAGAATGAACAAGGGTTGCAACGTTCTGGAAGAAAGGCTATGAGGCCTGTATTTGTATTGGGATTCCTCACCGCACACCTTTTGGGTCTTGGCGAGGATCATCTTGGCCAGGTTCATGACTTTGTGAAGGCCTTTCTTCCTCTTCTGGATGGCTTTCTTCTTTTTCTCAATCAGTTTGTCCACATTGACCCCCATCTGAAAGACACATTTGTAAATTTCAGGGGGGTTTTTTAAATTATTTGCTCACAATGGACTTCATTTTGGTTCCTGGGCCGGTATTTTCAAACATGCAACTTTACAACTGGTTGTCAGGACAGAGAAACAGCGGCACCCCTCACCTTCATCTTCAGGGCTTTGGCAAACAGCTCCGCATTGGCAAAATAAATGGGTGAGCTGGACTGGAAGATTTTCACTCCAGGAATCTCTTTTGCCTGGAACCAAAAAAAAAAAAAAAAAATTCAAGCATTTGCTCATTGAAATTAAACATTAAACCAGAACTTTTTTTTCTTATTTTCGATAGAGTGAGGTGTCAGAACTTCTGTCAAGTTTTGTCACCAGAAATGGTTTGTCACCAAAACGAGCAACAGAATCCTGACAGAGGTTCCAACCCTTCTTACTACACCAGTGGTTCGCAACTCCTGTCCTCAGGACCCACTAACAGGCCAGGTTTGCAGGATAACTAAAATACATCACAGGTGATATCATTTGCTGCTCAGTGATTTCAGTATTCTAGTATGCATCTCCCCAAGGTAATACTTTAAATCTGGCCTGTTGGTGGGTCCTGAGGACAGGAGTTGAGAACCACTGCCCTAGATTATATTAAAGCCTTCACTTCCTGCCATGGTGGTAGGGTAAAGTGAGGGAAAATGTCCTCATTGGGGACACAGGCAGAATAACAGGTTGGGAGTTCACGCATGCTTGTTGCAGGTCAATCCCTCAAGTAATTGGATGAAGGTGACACCCACACCTTCAAAACCAAGTCCGGAGTGGCAGCCCCTTTATTCCTGACTTGACAGATCCCATTTAACCCCTTTAGGGTTGCCTAACACGTACATGTGGTGGCAAAACAGTTGGCTTTAACGTCCACAAGTGCACATACATTGTTGGGTGGTCAGTGTTTCTATGTTGAGAGCATGCTCACTGCACCATCCTAGCACACAGAACAAGCTGTGAAATACAACTCCTGGTCCCTGCTATAAATCAGTAGTTGGCGGGACCAGTTCCAGATCATGTGACCACTCTGACTGTCAATCACAGTGGTCAAGTGATTGGCTGATCTTTCTCGTCCCCCAGGGCGCTCCAACCTTTTTAAAGGGACGCTGTGGCGAGCGGGATGCGGTTGAATAAACCTTTTATTTTCACTAATAAATAGTTACTTTCTGTCATTGACCAATGATCATGGCTACCTCTCATCTGCGTGATGGCATTACCATAATAGTTTCTTCTGCGTCTCGGTATATATCTGTTTCTGCAACTTGCCCCAGGACGGAGTAATGAGGTCTGTGAAATGGAAAACAGTTATAAAATAATCAATATGCAATACTATTTGCGATTTATAAAAAGAAAATGTATAGTGGTCTGCGGGGTTTTTCTCTGGTTAGAACTCAAAAAAAAAACATATAAAAATATTAAAAAGTTTTTATCGTTCTACAGTTTTTTTATCTAGCCAGTAGATGGCGACATAGTCACCTTTTCACATACTTAGCATGACTTAGTTTCAACTATGCTGAAAGATGACTCGACGAGTCATCAGAGCAGTGACTTCTTCCTCATCAGACAGCTTAAAGCAGAGTTCCGCCCTCCCCGCTCAAAAATGAAAAGTCAGCAACTACACATACTCTTAGCTGCTGACTTTTAATAATAGGACACTTACCTGTCCTGGAATCCAGCGATGTCGGCACCCCAGCCGATGTTTCCTTCAGCTGTTGGGTGCTGCCGCCGCCATTGCCAGTAAGGGAGCCCGGCAGTGAAGCCTTGCGGCTTCATAGTCAGTTCAATACTGCGCATGCGCGAAGCATGCTGCACTCTCTTACTGGGGCGGCAGCAGGGGAAGGAGGAGGGGGCCAAACTTCTGACATACCTCGCCACGTGGAGGTCCGACAGA
This sequence comes from Glandirana rugosa, assembly GCA_018402905.1. Lineage (NCBI taxonomy): Eukaryota > Metazoa > Chordata > Amphibia > Anura > Ranidae > Glandirana > Glandirana rugosa. The sequence continues at coordinate 3,598,388 of BLSH010494947.1, read as the reverse complement.
AGTGGGGACAGGTACCCGCTCCCCCCCCACCCCCCAAAAGGTGCCAAATGTGGCACTGGAGGGGGGGAGGAATCAGATAAGTGGATGTTCCACTTTTGGGTGGAACTCCGCTTTAAGCTGGCCACACACTAAAGCTGGCCATACAATACACAATTTTCTTGTTCAATTTACTTTAGATTTACCTTCACCTATGTAGTGCAAGGATGGATATTATTAGTGCAGCGCTTATTCAGTTTCAAAGACATCGGAGAGTCATAAACTCAGCTAAGTTGTAATGGTTTAGGTTGGTTGACTCAGTGTAAACTAAAATATGCCAATAAGCAAGATGTAGTTAGTCACGTCAAGGTAAACCGAACCCACTACATGATAATAATGACGTCTTCTGGGGTCCTATTGGCAACGAAACGCGTTGGGTTTGTGGTCCCCCTGTAACACTGCTGGACACCATTTGGATGATGAGCTCATAATTACCATTTTAATGTAGGTTTTTATACTGCTTTTTAATAAATTGTACCAAGGATTTTATGCTATGGTGAGACCTTTTTTCTCTTGCATGGGTGAATGAGTGGCCCTTATACTGTGATCCCTGGTTGACCTGAAGACCTGAGTAACGGTGAAAGTATCCCACGTGGGGGACGTTGGTCTACATGGTCCCACTGTATTGGAATGGTTCAAATACCGGAAGGTTATTCTGGATTGTGGTCTATGCTGGTTACTACCGCTTTCCAGTAAGTGTTCAATCTGTCTGGTGGTGAATGACGTCTGACTCACCCGTCTGCGACTATCGGTCACTTATGTGAAAGCTAATACCTATATTGTCAACATCACAACTTGGGACTTCTCACCAACTCTATCTTTCTTCATTTTATTATACTTGACTGCTTCAATTTGGGAATTATTATTATACTTTTTTTGTATTATTATCATGTAGTGGGTTCGGTTTACCTTGATGTGACTAACTACATCCTGCTTATTGGCATATTTTAGTGTACACTGAGTCAACCAACCTAAACCATTACAACTTAGCTGAGTTTATAACTCTCCTATGTCTTTGAATCTGAATAAGCGCTGCACTAATAATATCCATCCAGTTACACCGTATGTCACCGTGTCGTGCCGGCAGCTATTCAATCTAACTTGTAAGTGAGCGCGGTATTTTTGTCTCTTTATCCCTATGTAGTGCAAGGGTCTGCCTGACTGCATACAAATGGAATGTGTTTAGGTTTAACCTCATATTATTCCGTTTTGGTAAATCGAAAGGAAAATTGTATAAAAAATTGTATAATGTATGGCCAGCCTAAGTGAATCTCGGTTGGCTCCTGATAAATCAGCCAAAATTCTAGTCATGGGTCACCCTGTTTGTTTTGCCCTGTTTGTTGGCATTCTCCAACCTGGCATCTTTTGATCTGAAAATCAAAGCAGGGCAGAAAATTGTCAAAAAGAGCTGGAAAACCCGAAAAGATACAATCCAGTCTTCTTTATTCAAAATATGATGAAGGGGTAAAAATTGTCCAAAAGATGTCTCTGTTGTGTCTTCATCCAGAGTGGGGGCGCTATAATACAGGAGGAGTGTTACTGGCCAGATCACCAGGTGAAAACAGAGGGGAGAAAAGTAAAAAAAAAAAAAGAAAAAAAAGAGAAATCTAATGCAGCCACCACATCTAATGATTGGTAAGCTGCAATATACTGTATTACATTTTTGGTTTTAGGTTTAATGCCGCTTTGAAATGCAATCTTACAAAAAAGGGCTTGAAGGGAGGAAGATGAAGCAGATCCATGGAAATGATTGTATGGGGTCACTAACACTATAATAAGCCCAATATGGCGATATGATTGTTTTGCGCACCATCATGGCTAAGTCATGAAACTCACAGCTGGGTCCTGAACGTCACAGTGAATAATCCGAACACCACGGCAACTGCAAGTCCGATATCCAGGTTGAGGCAGATGGTCGAGAGGAACGTCACCAACCATATCAGCTGGAAGGAAGAGGAAAGACCTGTCATTGGCCAGTTCTATAAAAAGTCAAAGGGACTCGTTCATCAGCTTTGGATCCATGCTGAGTACAGACCTTCAAGTGGTTGTAAACTTCTGAAATGAAAAATGAACAAAGCATATCCCTCTGTAGTGTGCACTTGCCTCAATTCAAAGCAACGAGTGTGACTTCTGTCTCTTTCCTCTGTAATCTGCATGAATCAGTTGCAGACTCCAAGGACTCAGGGGGAAGGGGAGAGCTCCAGCACATAGCAGGTGACTGACTGTGTGGAGGGGTGTGTGTCCTTTCCTTCCATTTAGGACTCAGATTACACTCAGCTCCCGGCTCTATGCTGACCAGTGTGTGACATCAGATCCCCGCCCCCTGCCTTCTACAGCTGAGAAAAAGCCTTTGATCTGCATATTTCGGAGTGGAAGCTCTGGAAGTGGAGTAATCAGAGATACTGTAAGAGGAGCATAAGATGCGCTTTGTGTCTGCTATAAAGCTAACTTGTTTTTCCTGGTTTACTGTTTAGTGTTTATAAACCTCAGAAATGAAATATGAACAAAGCCTATCCTTCTATCGTGTGTACTTGTCTCAATCCAGAGCACTAAGTGTCATTTCTGTCTGCTGCTTCATTCCTCTGCTGTCTGCATGAGTCACTTCTGGCACTAAAATATAAAAAGGTGACAGGGGAGGGAGCTCCAGCATACATCCTGTGATTGACAACCTCAGCTCTGTTCCTGTGTGCTGTGTGAAGGGGGATGTGTCCCTTCCCTGCCTTCAGCTCTCACTAAACCCTGCAGAGTGTAACTTTAGCTCCCCGTCTCCTGCTTTCTGATAGCTCAGACAAGCTGTATAAAGTCTGCACTTTCAATGGATGTAGAGAAGAGAAGACTGCAGATAAACAGGTACAACTGGATTTCTATCAGGATCAACAGGGTATTTTTCTGTACTTAAAGAAACACTGCTTGCTTAAAAAAAAAAAAAAATATATATATATTGTCATTAATTATGTGTTTAACCGCTTCCCGCCCACCATATAGCAGAATGACAGCCGGAAAGTGATTTCATTATCCTGACTGGACGTCATATTAGTGTGTGCCCATGGGGTCTGACACACTGCATCTCCGATCCCGGAAAAGAGCCTGTGACGTAGGCTCTTTACCATGTGATCAGCTGTGTCCAATCACAGCTGATCACATGGTAACCAGAAAGAGCCGTTTATTGGCTTTTTCTCTACTCGTAGTGACAAGCGCGAGTAGACTAGAGCCAATCAGCGGCTCTCCTGGGGGGGGGGGGGGGTCAGCGCATTGATTAACAGTACAGACCCATAGAGGATGCCCACTGGACACCCCAGGGGTGCCCACTGGAGACCACCAGGTGAGCCCCCCAGGGATTCCAATCAGTGCCCATTAGGATGACACTCTGTGCCCATCAGTTGTGCCTGTCAGTGCCTCCTGATCAGTGCAGCCCACCAGTGCCACCTATAAGTGCCCATCAGTGCTGCCTATGAGTGCACATTGGTGCCACCTATCAATGCTGCCTATCAGTGCCCATCAGTGCTGCTTATCAGTGCCCATCGGTGCTGCATATAAGTGCCTCATCAGTGCCAATCAGTACTGCCTCATCAGTGCCCGTCTGGGCAGCCTCATCAGTGCTCATAAGTGAAGGATAAAACTTCATTATTTACAAAGTTTTGTTACAGAAACTCAAGAAAACCTTTTTTTTTTTCAAAATTGTCAGCCTTTTTTTATTTGGACTGCAAAAAATAAAAACCCCAGAGGTGATCAAATACCACCAAAGGGAAGCTCTATTGGTGGGGGAAAAATGCTAAAAATTTTGTTTGGATACAGTGTTGCATGACCGTGCAATTGTCATTCAAAAATTTGCGCTGTGTGGTGTTGCATTAAGAAAAGTGTGTCAACTTGAATGGTCGTCTTAAAGTATAACTAAAGGCAAAGCTGTTTTCTTTTAGTTCCAATGCAGTGGAGTCAGGTTAGAAGATCTGTCACATGGTTATGCGTTTCAAGGTGCTCCTGCCTCTTTGTCAAGCCTACAAAGGAGCCGAAATGCCATGAAAGCCTGTAGGCATGCCCAGGATGTCCCCCGCCATCTGACATCATCCTTTGGGTTCCTTGGAGTCTCCTCGCAACCAGGAACTTCCTATGCCTACTTGGCAGGCGGCAGTGCTGCACAATCTCCTGGCTGGAAGCCTCTTCTACAGGCTTCCCTGCATGTCCTGATTTCTTATGCTCTACGCGTCTTCACAAATTAACTTCATGCGAGTTGCCAATTTGTTTTTATCATACAATACATTTTTTTATGCTGCACCCAGATGGCGCCCTCCGCTGTGTATGTTTATATTGCTGTTTGTGACCCCATTAGTGAGATTCAGCCTCTCTGTTTGTCCTATTTACCAGCATCACCAAAAGAAAATCCCAGGTTTTGGGTTGTCCCCAGAACAGTAATAGAGGGGAAATTTTCCAATGGGGACACTAGTTCTGGTGACCCCGGTGACAACTAGGGATTTCCTTACTTTGGAGGGATATCCTGCCACTTCCTGTTTTGGCTATAGGACAGGAAGTGTAGGGAGATCTCCCCAATCGTGACAACTAGGGATTCCTTAACTTTGGAAGGATTTATTCTCACTCCCTGTTTTGGCTATAGGATAGGAAGTGAAGAGAAATCTCCCCAATCGTGACAACTAGGGATTCCCAACTTTGGAAAGATTTCTTCTCACTTCCTGTTTTGGCTATAGGACAGGAAGTGAAGGGGAATCTCCCCAATGGGGACACTAGATCTGGTGACAACTAGGGATTCCCTCACTTTGGAAGGATTTCTTCTCGCTTCCTGTTTTGGTTATAGATCATGAAGTGAAATCTTCTCAATGGGGACACAGATGGCAAATCGAAAACCATTGTTATCTAAAATGGAAAAAAAAAGTTTTGCCTTTTACGTCTACTTTAATACAACACACATAAAACATGAGATAACACGTGTGCCCTAAAGCAACATAAGCGCTTATCCTCCACACTGACTTCTACAAGCTGATGATGTGAAAATATTTATCTGACCATATTGCGTGCTTGCTATCTAAAAGCAAGCTAAAATCCAACAATCTGGCATCTCCATCCCCCTCTAGGAGTTCATCCCTATACAGGTCAGTAAAGCCTCGTACACGCGGTGCGACGGTCGTACGACCGGATGTCCAAAATTGTATGTTGGCTGTTGTGTCTCGCGTACTGACGTGCACTGAGCGATCGTACGACCAAGACTAACGTAGTGATGTGTTACGAGCGTATAAAGGGGAAGTTCAGGTGAATGCGATTTGTGAATTAGGAACGTAGGTCTCCCAGAACGGACACTTCCGGGCGTTCCTGACTTCTGAGCATTTTGTTGGCCCAACTTCTCTGTACACACGGTACAACATTCATACGACCGCTTGTTGTACAACAAAAGTTTTCTAGTCTGCTCATCCAACTTCTGTTGTACGACCATCGCACGTCGGCTGTTGTAATCGCGCGTACTAACGGTCGGATGATCGTACAACAAGATGTTGTATGACCGTTGTACGACCATTGTACCGTGTGTACGAGGCTTTAGCCATAAGTGAATAGAGGTGGAGTTCATTGTTTGCTCACTGAGCATGCTCAGTACATGCAGGTGTCAGTGTTGCCTTTTTAGCTGTACTATGTGATAGCTGAACTCCGGTATAAACAAATATTGTCCAATTACATTTGTCCTGTGTATTCTTCCCTGAATCTTGGTGTGCTTTGTGTATTTCTTCCACATCTGTGCAGTAATCCAGCGTGAGACTTCCTGTAATAAAGACCGCTCACTGCTGCTCTCTCTCCTTGTGCAGGGGGACTGGTCTTGTCTCCGCCCCTTCCTGTAGTTTCTGCAGCCTGTAGTGGGTGGGGCCTGCTGAGCCCTCCCACTGCTTTACTTTCTGTACAGACTGTACAAAACAATGATGATGTCACTGCTGCTTTTACAAGGTAATATCTGGATTTGCAAAGGCATTTGGTGCATAAAAAGTGGGTTTCTATCCTTTGTGGCTATTGATGAATATATTTAAATGACAGTTTTTGTGCTCGGAGTTCAGCTATATGTACAGTGACTAGTTAACTGCACAGAACACACTTACCAAATCGTACTTGTTAGTTCGCCATAGGATGGGTATATCCATGAACTGCTTGTACATGCCTTTCAGGTTGGCAATCACAATTGTTGACAGAATCGCCTGGTGTAGGAAAAAGAAATTGAGAAAACAAAGGAAAAACAGCAGTATTTAAAATTATTTTAGTTATATGTAAAAGTGAACAGATCTGTTTTAATCACACTGACAGTCGGTAGGCATGGAGGGCAGCATATATGTACCACCCACCCATAAAAAGCAGTGGACACAGTGCCCTGGATCACGTGACCTGAAGCTGCAGCAGTGACATTAATAGAGTCTGCATTCACCCTACGTTCACATCTCGGCGTGTAGCTGCAGGTGTTGGGAACCGCAGAGATTCCCGCACCCGCACTGCTCTACAGAAATGCATGGTGCTGCCATTCATTCTGAATGGCAGCCCCCCGCATGTAAAATCGCACTGCATGTGTGGGTGCAGGGACCGCAGGGAAATCGCATGGTCAAAAATACCATGCAATTTCCCTGCGGTTGCGTTTTTGAAACGCAGGCACGTGCAAACACAGCCCGCAAAGATGTGAACCTGGGGTAAAGTAGAACTAAGAGCAAAAGTTTTTATTTTGCATTTTGGATGGAGTAATGGAGAGTTATTACCAGATTTCCATAGCCATAACAGGAAGTGAGAGTAAATCCCTCCAAAGTGAGGGAGTCCTTGGTTGTCACCAGAGTGTCCCCCTTGGACGAGTTCTCCTCTATTCCTGTTCTGGTGACAACAAAAAAAATTGGGATTTTCTTTGTCACATAACTGTCACAAGGACAAATAGAGAAAGTGAATCTTCCTAATGGGGGCACAGAAAACAATAAAAACCTGACAGGGGTTCCAATCCCTCCCCACTCTATCCAAAACAAAAGTTTTGTCTTTAGTTGTACTTTAAAGTGCCCAAGTGTAAAGGTCATATTGTACTGTCTCCTCACCCTCTCCCTCTCTCACCTCCTACAGGTGCAGGAAACCACCTACAGGTGCAGGGAATCTCCTACACGTGCAGGAAACCTCCTACAGGTGCAGGGAATCTCCTACACGTGCAGGAAACCTCCTACCGGTGCAGGAAAGCTCCTACAGATGCAGGAAACCTCCTACACGTGCAGGAAATCTCCTGCACATGCGCATAAATGCTAAAGAGCTCTGCTAGGACCTTAAGTCTTGGCAGAGCCCTTCTGCAGATGAGCCATAATGTAAGCACCAGGGAGTGGCGGGGCCATTGCAAAGCAGACTGAATTTCCTCTTTAACCAGTTCCACACAAATCGCCGTAAATAAACGGCGATTCGCGCATGCGCAGCTAGGGGGCAAGAGCGTGGCGCACTCTGGACAGTGGACAGCCTGTAGAAGGTGAAGGAGCCAGTCAGGGGAGCAGTGTCACTGCACAGTGAGGTAGGCCGGAGTGGCCTGGAAGAGGATGGGCTGGGAGTAATAGTCCATCAATACCCAGCTAGCACGATTGTACTTAGCTACACTCTGAGGGCCCGTGGCCCTTGCCTGTGATGGGCGGTCCGGAGGTCCTGCTGATAAGGAAGTGCAGGTCTCACCATGTGCTAACAGGGGTGGAGGAAGGTGTAATGGAGGCTTGATAAATTTCCCTTCAGGCCTAACAGTAAAAAAACAAATGTTGTGCAGGAGAGAAGTGAAGGAGTGTAACGGTCAGCAAGCGTCAGTGCTGGAGGAAGAAGGAATGTATATACGGTGGTGTATATAACATGGTCCTGTTCTTGATCTTTGGGCATCCCACAGTCGTCCCTACCCCATCCAAATTTAACCCCTCAATAAAACAACAAAAACAAAGTACCGGCCTGTTCAGTGACTACAGATGAACGGAAAGTGTGTGATTGAGGGCAGAGAGACAGGTGAACCACAACTACCAGCCACCCCTAAGGGAGCCATTGGCTACACATAGAATGCATTAAGGTGAAAAATCTTTAGGCCTTACAACCACTTTAAATGGACTTCAAGGGCCCATTTATGCTTGTGCTGCGTGGGGTCAACACGAGTTGCAGTGGCAGCCCATTATTTTTCGGCTGCCATTGCACCACAACATCCCAAAAAGCCTACACCTATAGCAAGGGTGCAATCCAATTGGAACTGGTGTGTTGCTAGTTAATAGTTGATGGTCCTGCACGGTGCAGCTTACAGGAGCTTCAGGAGGCAAGCAATGCCTGGAAGGAATACTGCTCATCTCCTGTACGAGTACCTTGCTATATTTTTAAGGTGCTATCTTTTTCTTTACACTTTAAACATAACATGTACTTACCTTAGGAAGACATGTAAACAATTCCCCAGCTCTGAGAATGATTACCAGGATAATCAAAGAAGACACGCATCCTGCGATCTGGAAGTGAATTTTTAGTACATACCAGGTTAAATGGGGCAAAATTCCAATCATTTAAAATTATTTTTTTTCTTATCTGTTTCAGCCAATCATTGCCTATCTTTCATTTTCCACATTACACTAGTAGAGTAACAGTTTGATTCTAATTGGATGCTAAGGATAACAGAATCATACCTCTAGATTTTATACAAAGGGGTTCTATGGTCACGGCATACACTTTTTATTTTATAACATCTGCATTATAATAACAATCCAAACATTCTGACCATTCATGTGCGGTCATTATTCCTGACTCTCAAACTCTGTGCTTTAACTCTTGAGCGCTGGACATTACTCCTGACCTCTGAATTATGTGTATTACTAATTCCTGGCCCCTGTACTCTGGAAGTTATTTAATCCTGACCCCTGCACTCTAGGCTACATACTCCTGAACCCTGAACTCTGTGTGCTTCTTACTTCTGACCACTGAACTGTGTGCAATACTTCATCTTGACCCCCACATTTTCCTTGTTACTTATTCCTGACCTCTGAATTCTCTGCATTACTCCTGACCCAAGGTTATCTGCATTACTTCATCCTATCCCTTAAACACTGTTACTTAATCCCGACCCCAAAACTCTGTGTTACTTAATCCCGACCCCAAAACTCTGTGTTACTTAATCTCGAACCCTGAACTCTCTGTTACTTAATCCTGACCCCTGAATTCTCTGCATTACTCCTGACCCAAGATTATCTGCATTACTTCATCCTATCCCTTAAACACTGTTACTTAATCCCGACCCCAAAACTCTGTGTTACTTAATCCCAACCCCAAAACTCTGTGCTACTTAATCCCGACCCCCAAAACTCTATGTTACTTAATCCCGACCCCAAAACTCTGTGTTACTTAATCCCGACCCCAAAACTCTGTGCTACTTAATCCTGACCCCAAAACTCTGTTACTTAATCCCGACCCCTGAACTCTCTGTGTTACTTAATCCCGACCCCAAAACTCCGTATTACTTAATCTTGACCCCAAAACTCTGTGTTACTTAATTCCGACCCCTGAACTCTCTGTGTTACTTAATCCTGACCCCTGAACTCTCTGTGTTACTTAATCCTGACCCCTGAACTCTGCGTTACTCTTGACCCTTAAGGGCTCATTTACACTTGCTTCGGCTTCAACACACATTAACGGCTAGTTTACACTTGCATCAAAACAAGGCTTCAGATACGCTTTGTTAAAACTCCTGTCACTAAATAAAATGGTTAGCTTACAGTCCTGTTTACACTTTACTTTGCTTCGGCCTCGCTTCAAAAAATGATACCCCATGTAGCTTTAGTGGTGCTTCAAAGCATCTTCAAAGCCTCCATAAAAGTATATGGCAAAGCTCACTTTAAGCCCCACCAAAGCCCCACTGAAGCCTCATCAAAGCACCAAGCAAAAGCAAGGTGTAACCAGGACTGTAAGCTAAGCATTTTATTTAGTGACAGGAGCTTTGACTGGCGTTCAGAGAGCTTTAAAGTGGTTGAAAACCGCCCCCAGCCCCCCCCCCCCCCCAAAAAAAAACCCAGCAAAGCAAAAGCATAATGAGCTAGTATACTAGCTCATTATGAAACACTTACCTCGGAATGAAGCTGTTGCAGCGGTCTCGGCACACCGCTGTGACCGGCGACATTGCTCTTCTGGGTCTGCGGCTCCGTCCAATCACAGCACGGCTCCAGTGCTGTGATTGGCGGAGCCACGCTGACGTCACTACCACGCGTGCGCACGGGAGCCGTCATTTACGGCACGAATACAGAAGAAACTACACCCTGGGCTACCCCGCGTGCCGATTCTTCAGTGCGCATTTGCCGATGACGTCAGCACATGCAGATACAGGGGATGTCTCCTAAACCATACAGGTTTAGGAGATATTTCCTGGACCTACAGGTAAGCCTTATTGTAGGCTTACCTGTAGTTTTTAAAGTGGTTGTCATGACTTGACAACCACTTTAACAAAGCGTGTCCGAAGCCATGTTTTGAAGCAAGTGGAAACTAGCTCTAGCTCTCTGCATTACTTCATCCTTACCCTGAATTCTATCTGTTACTTAATCCCGACCCTTGAACTCTGTGTGTTACTTAATTCCGACCCCGGAACTCTCTGTGTTACTTAATCTTGGCGCCTGAACTCTGCTTTACTTACTCCTGACCTCTCTGTGTTACTTAATCCGGACCCTGAAACTCTCTACAATACTTAACTCTCTGAGTTACTTATTCCTGACCCCCTGAACTCTGTGTGTTACTTAATCCTGACCTTTGAAATTTGTGTGTTACTTAATATTGACCCTCTGAACTCTGTGTAATATTTAATCCCATCCCCCCCACTCTGTGTGTTACTAAATCCTGACCCTTGAACTCGCTGTGTTACTTAATCCTGACCCCTGAACTATCTGTTACTTAATTCCGACCCAGGAACTCTGTGGCTTACGTAATCCTGACCCCTGAAGTTTGTGCTTTACCTAATCCTTGCCCCTGAACGCACTGTTTTACTTACTCCTGACCTCTCTGTGTTACTTAATCCTGACCTTTGAACTTTGTGTGTTATTTAATATTGACCCCCTGAACTCTGTGTGATATTTAATCCCATCCCCCCACTCTGTGTGTTACTAAATCCTGACCCTTGAACTATCTGTGTTACTTAATTCCGACCCAGGAACTCTGTGGTTTACGTAATCCTGACCCCTGAAGTTTGTGTGTTACTAACTCCTGACCCCTGAACTCTCTGCGTTACCTATTCCTGACCCCTGAAGTTTGTGCTTTACCTAATCCTTGCCCCTGAACGCACTGATTTACTTACTCCTGACCTCTCTGTGTTACTTAATCCTGACCCTAAAACTCTGCAATACTTAACTCTCTGAGTTACTTAATCTTGAGCCCCTGAACTCTGTGTGTTACTAAATCCTGACCCCTGAACTCGCTTGATTCCAAATTCTCTACATTACTTCATCCTATCCCCCAAAAACTGTGTTACCTAATCTTGACCCCTGAACTCTGCGTTACTCCTGACCCTAAACTCTCTGCATTACTTCATCCTGACCCCTGTGTGTTACTTAATCCCGACCCCTGAACTTTATGCGTTACTTACTCCTGACCCCTGGACCCTCTGTGTTACTTAGTCCTGACCCCTAATCTCTCTGCGTTACCTATTCCTGACCCCTGAAGTCTGTTCTTTACTTAATTCTGGCCCCTGAACGCTCTGCTTTACGTACTCCTGAAACTCTGTTACTTAATCCTAAGCCCTAAACTCTGTGTTACTTAATTTTGAACTCTGCGTTATTTAATCCCAACCCCTGAACTCTGTGTGTTACTTAATCCTGACCCCTGAACTTTTTGCATTACTTAACCCTGACCCCTGACCTCTCTGCATTACCTATTCCTGACCCCTGAATCTGTGCTTAACATAATCCTGGCCTCTGAACTCCGCTTTACTCACTCCTGACTCCTGAACTATCTGTGTTACTTAAAGTGATTCTAAAGCTTTGTTTTTGTTTTGTTTTTAAATAACAAACATGTCATACCTACCTCCTCTGTGCAGTGGTTTTGCACAGAGTGGCCCCAAACCTCCTCTTCTGGGGTCCTCCAGCGGCGCTCCTGGGACCTCCTCCACATCCAGTGACCCGTCAGGGAAAGCTTCCTTGGGGTCACACATGCAGGCGCGCTCCCATGTCCTGCTGTTTGCAAGTATTCACACAAACAGCGGGACTCGGCCCCGCCCCCAGAGATTACTCGTAGCCGCCGCTGGAACGAACGGGCACAGGTAAGTAAAAGGGGGGTTCTGGGGGGGGGGGTTACTATTGAGAAAAACCATGAGACTTTGAAACCCCTTTAATCCTGACCCTGAAACTCTCTGCAATACTCAATTCTCTGACTTACTTAATCCCAACCCCTGAATTCTCTGCATTACTCCTGACCCCAAATTCTCTATGTTACTTCATCCTATCCCCTAAAAAGTATGCGTTACTTAATCCTGATCTCAAAACTCTGTGCGTTACTTAATCCTGACCCCGGAACTCTGTGTGTGTCTTAATCCTGGCCCCTGAACTCTGTGTGTTACTTAATCCTGAACTCTGTGTGTTACTTAATCCTGACCCCTGAACTCTGTGCGTGTCTTAATCCTGACCCCTGAACTCTGTGCGTGTCTTAATACTGACCCCTGAACTCTGTGCGTGTCTTAATCCTGACCCCTGAACTCTGTGCGTGTCTTAATCCTGACCCCTGAACTCTGTGTGTTACTTAATCCTGACCCCCTAAACTATGTATGTTACTTACTCTTGACTCCTGAACTCTATGCTTTACACTCTTATGATCCATAGCAGCATAGGTCCAGGTTTTATTCAACCATGCCCTTCTAAGCCCCACCCACAGTTACCGCAATTTGGTCACATCCACTATTCCTTCTAAACCTAAAGCAAAGTGATTGGCACCCATCATTGTAAACAACCTGAGGAAAAGAACTTCATGCCGAGGAATGTGCCTGGGACATTTATCTCAAGGAGGGTCTAGGACATTTGTAATGTAGCTACTGGGTAGAAGAAGCCATATTTCTGTAAATTGTGTCAGAATCTGTCTAACACTCCATATGTCATAGCGGGGACCAGTTATGGGGTCTCTAACCAATGTTACCTGGGTGTTCCCCCCTGTGCTCTCCTGCACCAGGGTCCTGGACATCGATGCGGTGACCGCAAAACAATGGAAGAAGCTCCCAACTAGATTACTGAATCCAAGTGCGATCAGCTCCTTTTAAAAGTGAATAAAAGAAAACAACATAAGGCCACGTCTGTAAAAGTGTCTGAAAGAGAACCTGTCTTCATTGTCCACAGTAGCCTAACATATACTTCATCCCTGTCATGGCTGTAATGCAGATTAGGAGGGGGTAAGGTGACTGGATACTGATAGAAGTATATGGGAGAGAAGTGTGAGAGAACGGAGGGTGCTGACTGGTTACTACGGGGAACACTGTGAGAGGATGGAGGGCATTGACTGGTTATTATGGCGAACACTGTGAGGGAATGGAAGATGCTGACTGATTACTATGGGGAACACTGTGAGAGGATGGAGGGCATTGACTGGTTATTATGGTGAACACTGTGAGGGAATGGAGGATGCTGACTGATTACTATGGGGAACACTGTGAGAGAACAGAGGGTGCTGACTGCTTGCTATGGGGAACACTGTGAGGGAATGGAGGGCATTGACTGGTTATTATGGCGAACACTGTGAGGGAATGGAGGATGCTGACTGATTACTATGGGGAACACTGTGAGAGAATGGAGGATGCTGACTGCTTGCTATGGGGAACACTGTGAGAGAATGGAGGATGCTGACTGCTTGCTATGGGGAACACTGTGAGAGAATGGAGGATGCTGACTGCTTGCTATGGGGAACACTGTGAGAGGATGGAGGGCATTGACTGGTTATTATGGTGAACACTGTGAGAGAACAGAGGATGCTGACTGCTTGCTATGGGGAACACTGTGAGAGAATGGAGGATGCTGACTGCTTGCTATGGGGAACACTGTGAGAGAATGGAGGATGCTGACTGCTTGCTATGGGGAACACTGTGAGAGAATGGAGGATGCTGACTGCTTGCTATAGGGAACACTGTGAGAGAATGGAGGATGCTAAACTGGTTGCTATGGACAACAGAGTCTTCTCAGACACTTTATACTGTATATAACGACTAATGTGATTAATTCACAGATATTTGATATTTGGAGAAAAATCTTCACCTGGTTGCTGTCCACTTTATAGCCATGTTTTATAGCAAACATTTTGCCCAGAGAGATGGTGATGGCGTATCCAACCACAGCAATGGCAAACGCATTGCCAATCACATTCATGAACAGGTTAGGGTCGGGAACCGTTGGTACTACCAGTCTGCAATTAAACAAAAAGAAATAAGAATCAGCATTTAATGATTCCCCATTAAATGAACACTTAGCATTGAACACGTATTGAATAAAAGTAGCCCAAATTGAATTTAATAGGACATCTCTCATGTATTTCCAGTGAGCGCCTGCACTGATTATTTACCATTAGGCAGTTTTGGATGTGACTGTATTATTACACGCTCTTCCATATTTTTGTCATTGAATTAAATAAAGAGATTTGCAAACAAACCACTAGAGGGAGCTCTGCATTTAATTCTGCATAATTCAGTGATATAAGCCACATGGGGAGTGCATTGTTTTCAAGGATTCAGCTGGCTTTTACATTACTTTATCACAATTCTTCCTAGAACACGTACCCTGTAGGAATATCGCCCACAATACCAATGCCGTAGTTTGCATGAAGATTAATCCCATATGATACCGCTGTGGAGATTACAAGCTGGGGGAGAAGAAGTGGAATATGATATAAAACGTTCTTGATGGCGGATATCATTTTATAAAGTATAAACAGGCATTGCAGTAGAATTCCAGGTATGGCTTTTTTACATAGTTACAGCTTGCACCAATGAAAGTATGTACAGTATGTGCCATAACCATTGAGGTCCCTGTGGAAACTGGTAATCACTGTATAGACAAAGCTACTACAATGACCTCCACTAGCTTCCGGGTCTTATGCCAAGCACCCACCCTTCTGCTTACTGAACACAGGAGGTAGCAGCACCATTCAGGGGAACACTTTGCATTTTCTCAGTGAATGCAAGGTGTTCTATGATTGGATGAGGTGGAGAGATGGAGTGGTGATGTCATGATCTCCACCTCAACCAATCTGAGAATACTTTGCACTCATTGATAAAATGGAAAAACGTTCTCTGAATAGGGCCTGTGCAGAGCAAACAACCTTCTGTGTTCAGTAGGTAGCAGGGCAGCCTCTTGGCACAGGACCTGGAAGCTAATGTAGATGAATGGAGTAGTGGTGTCTACTACAGTGATTTCCAGCTTCTAGAGGGATCCTACAGGTATAGCACATAAACACTTACATAGAAGATTGATTATACTCACCTCATTTGCCATCCCATTACTGGAAGTGCTCTCTTAAAGTTGGGTGGCCCAAGTACAGTGCCTTGAAAAAGTATTCATACCCCTTAAAAATTTTCCGCATTTTGTCATGTTGCAACCAAAAATGTAAATGTATTTTATTGGGATTTTATGTGATAGACCGACACAAAGTGGCACATAATTATGAAGTGGGAGGAAAATGATAAATGGTTTTCAACATTTTTTACAAACAAATATGTGAAAAGTGTGGGGGGCATTTGTATTCAGCCCCCCCTGAGTCAATACTTTGTGGAACCGCCTTTCTCTGCAATTATAGCTGCAAGTCTTTTTGGGAAGGTCTCTGCCAGTTTTGCTCATCTAGAGAGGACATTTTTCCCCATTCTTCTCAAAATAGCTCAAGCTCTGTCAGATTGGATGGAGAGCGTCTGTGATCAGCAATTTTCAAGTGTTGCCACAGATTCTCAATTGGATTTAGGTCTGGACTTTGACTGGGCCATTCTAACACCTGAATATGCTTTGATCTAAACCATTCCATTGTAGATCTGGCTGTATATTTAGGGTCGTTGTCCTGCTGGAAGGTGAACCTCCGCCCCGGTCTCAAGTCTTTTGCAGACTCTAACAGGTTTTCCTCTAAGATTGCCCTGTATTTGGCTCCATCCATCTTCCCATCAACTCTGACCAGCTTCCCTGTCCCTGTTGAAGAAAAGCATCCCCACAACATGATGCTGCCACCATCATGTTTCACAATGGTGTGTTCAGGGTGATGTGCAGTGTTAGTTTTCTGCCACACATAGGGGTTGATTTACTAAAGGGCAAAAGACTGTGCACTTTGCAAAATGCAGTTGCCCTCTGCAGGTGCAGTTGCTCCAGAGCTTCGTAAATGTGCAAAAACTCTGCGGACTTCCATCATCCAATCATGTGGAAGCAAAAATGCTGTTTTTTTTTTTTTCATTTTCCTTGCACATGATTGGCCATTCTTTGCACAGTAAAGCCTTACCTCATACATCATGCTCTGGTCTTTTTGCCTTTAGTAAATCAACCCCATGGTGTTTTTTGCTTTTAGGCCAGAAAGTACAATTTTGGTTTCCTCTAACCAGAGCGCCTTCTTCCCCATGTTTGCTGTGTCCCCCACATGGCTTCTCACAAACTGCAAACAGGACTTTTTATGGCTTTCATTCAACAATGGCTTTCTTCTCTCCACTCCTCCATAAAGGGCAGATTTGTGGAGTGCACGACTAATAGTTGTCCTGTGGACAGATTCTCCCACCTGATCTCTGCAGCTCCTCCAGAGTTACCATGGGCCTTGTGGCTGATTCTCTTTTTTTTTTTTTGTCTAAGATGTTTATTAGGTTTTAAGAAAACTTACATACAGCACACAAAAAAAAAACAACACAATAAGCACCAATCTATTCAGTTCCAAGAAAAGAAAATACAGAGGAACCCAAAAAGAGAGGTCAAACTGTACATCTATAAAATAAACTTTCGTCTGATACAAGTTACACACATCTCATGTGGTTGTTATTAATGTATGAAAGTCCAGATCTCAACTAGGCACAAATTAGTAATACAGGTAATATAATATTAATATCGCAAATATCATAGGCATCAACCAAATTTAACCATTCAGGACACTACATGGCTTAACCTAAAGAGACTAGCCAACCATCTACCCCAAATTCTATTAAACATTTTGCTCCTTTTCCTAAGTTCAAATGTGAATCTATAAAGGGGCAAAGCATCATTCACCAATTTTAACCATAAAGTTTTATTTAAAGATTCTGATCCTTTCCATGTCAGTAGTAGAGACTTCCTTGTATAGAAATATAGGATGCGAAGAAGACTTTTACTGGAGAAGAGATGGGTAAATCTCAGAGAATACCTAGGAGACAATTTTTGGGATTCAGAACGTTAGGGAGACCCAGGGCCAAGGAAATAAAAGAATCTATGTCTCCCCAGAAGACCCGGACTATAGGACAGGACCAGAAGCAGTGTAAAAAAGTCACCTGCTGTCCGCAACCCCTAAAACCGTCAACCGTGGATGTCAGTCCCACCCTGTGCAGTCTAACGGGAGTAAGATGTGAGTGGTGGAATACCTTGCCTTGAATGATCCTATCTTGCAATGAAATGACAGAGGTATTGAATGTGTCACTGAATTATGACCATTCTTCGTCTGTAATTATCAGGTCCATAGCTGACTATCTAGCCTGGGCGGATCTAAATCTAGGATTAGCATCTGTGATAAGGGCATTATAATAGGTGGAAATAAGTTTTTAGTGCTTTCCGGTTCTCTTAGTAATTTTTCAAGTGGGGGCATTTGAATAGGATTATCCAGGGAACTGAATTGTGCACGAACAGCATGGCGGAGTTGGTAGTAATAAAATAGGTACATGTTTGGTAGGTCGAAATCTATTTGCATTTGGCGAAAGGGTTTAAAACCCTGTGCATCATAAATATGGCATAAGTATTTAACCCCCTTAGAGGACCATTGTATAGGATTAGGTAGGGACTGTAACTCTAAGAATTGGATTAAACCATAGAGTGGTGTTTGAAGAAGTGACCCATGGGTCCTTTAAAATCATGGCAACAATGGATATGAACATGGAAAGAGACATACGTAGTATGGCCGTACCGGGCTGTGTAGGAACGCAATCCCTATATATGATATTGTGGAAGGTTTTCATAGAGGAAACAATAGCTCCCTCCATACTAATACAGGCATTAGTGGCATTCGGTTGTAGCCAATCATGTATATGTACCAACTGGGAGGCTAAATAATATGGATAGAAGTTAGGGAAGACCAGATCCACCAGATGAGATGGCAATCTAAGTGTTTCTAGAGCAACCCCAGGTTACCGACTGTTCCAAAGAAATGCAGTGCAAATGGTGTCTATGCACTGAAATATAGCCTTCAGTACCCTACAAGGAGAATTGGCCAGGACATATAGTAGTTTGGTAAGATGGATCATTTTGATAATGTTAGCCCTACCCATGACATCCAAGGGTAAGTCCATCCATTGCCGAGTGTGCTCCTGTAATTGTAACAGTAATGGGCAAAGGTTATTGGTGATATATGAGGACAACGGCAGTTGGACTATCAAACTCAAGTAACGAAAAGAGGATGCTACTTGTAATTCGGAGTCCAGGTGAATCAGAGATATAGCCGCCTAATCCAGAGGGAAAAGAACAGATTTTTCCCAATTCACCAGGAATTCAGAGTAGTCCCCAAAGGTGCCCTTGGCTGCTTCTCTGATGAATGCTCTCCTTGCCCGGCCGGTCAGTTTAGGTGGGCGGCCATGTCTTGGTAGGTTTGCAGTTGTGCCATACTCTTTCCATTTTCAGATGATGGATTGAACATTACTCCGTGAGATGTTCAAAGCTTGGGATATTTTTTATAACCTAACCCTGCTTTAAACTTCTCCACAACTTTATCCCTGACCTGTCTGGTGTGTTCCTTGGCACTGTATCTTTATGTAGCACCCTCTAGTGTGCTAGAAATAGTTTTCTTGTTAGTGTAGGTAAATTGTTCAGGCTTGGCAGCCAAGCCTGTGTTTTATCTGTTTCGGGTGAGTGACTTAGGGAGGGCTGAATGACTCACAGGCACCATCTCTGAGACCTCCCCCTACTTCTGGAAACTTGGAGAAGATTCTAGAAGGATGAGAGTGGAGGTTAGGAGAAGCTGCATGGGGTATTCATGAGGGCCCTGACCAATCCCCAACAGATGGGTTGGCAGGGGGCAGGCCACCTCAAACACTCTGGGTCAGCCCAGCTAGGGGCAGTGGAGTTCAGGTGGAAGCTGGAGATGGAGTGTTAGGCTGTCGGTGGCCCTTGAGGGTGCCCCCTAGTTGGGGGGTGACCTTGGGCCTGGGCTTGGGTGAGGAAGGGACCTTCTTCACAACACACAGAGGTGTCCTGACCAGAGGCACGGGAGCAAGAGAAGGACAGCAGGAGAACACTACTGGCAAATCTCCAGGGAGGAAGACAGCCAGGTGGCTGGTGAGTGAGACAATCGGAGAGGACTGAAAAGCATGCCTGAGAGGACTGGGAGCGAGTAGGCTGGGATAGGTGCAGTCAGTCTGGGACTTTGGATTGTTATCCAGGAGGGCTAGAGAAAGGGGCAGCTGCAGCCAGGTGTGCTGGCAGTGCCTGAAGAAGTGGTTTTAGGATCAGTAGCCACAGCAGGACATCTAGGCACTAGGACTTTGCTACGCAAACAAAGGACCTGCTTTCCCTGCCTGTAAAGGGCATTTGCTACCGGTCTGACTGAGCCTTTGTCAAATCATCCAAACAGTGCCAGCTGGTCCTGGGAGTTGTAGTTCTACAAGCAGGATTTGTGCAGCAGATAGAGGAGAAGTGTATATACGGATTGTATATATAGTTGTGTCCCTGAAGAGTTCTACTGCTTTGATAAAGTGGGGATCCCATAATATCCCTATCCAAGTTTATTTCCTCTATAAAATATAACACTAGAACTGTTCTTCTGACTCAAGTGTGCTGTGAAGATGCAGTGTGCCTGGCTGTGCAGGGTGGGGGACCCCTTTACACTTGCAGCTCTTTAGGGGGTGCGCTACGCTACATTTACATCCGACATTCCCAGGAGTGTTGGCGTTTGGGCCACTTCTGCATGCCGTGGTTCTGTCTGCTAACTCTGAAATCACTGCTGCATCCTGTATTGATGTAGAGGAAATTTGAAGAACCACAGCGCATTTGGTATATGAGCACATAAAGTGGGACTTTGTGATTTTCCTCCATGTTAGTAATTTTCTTTTAAATAACATCCTTTTGTAGTTAAATCTTGACATTTTCCTTCTATAAGTCACTTCACTTACCACAATCAGTTCAATAGGGATGGGCATGCAGAGTTTAGCGCGCAGCCTTTCATTAACTTCCTTCACGGCAAAGAGGCACACTAAGGCAACGAGGCTGACAACTAGCGTTCCGATATTTGTCTTGTGGATTCTTCGGAAAAGGCTGATTAAGCTCTAAAGAAGAGAGGAATAAAATTTGTATTTCAGGTTTTACTCGCTACAGCAGGGGTCTCTGATGGGCATGCTTGGATGTAAGGGGGGCTCTGATGGGCATACCTGGATATCAAGGGGGACTCTGAAGGGCATGCCTGAATGTAAGGGGGGTCTCTGATGGGCATGCTTGGATGTAAGGGGGGCTCTGATGGGCATGTCTGGATGTTAAGGGGGACTCTGAAGGGCATGCCTGGTTGTAAGGGGGGGCTCTGATGGGCATGCCTGGATGTAAGGGGGGTCTCTGATGGCCACGCCTGGATGTAAGTGAGGATCTCTGAAGGGCATGCCTGGATGTAAGGGGGGGACTCTGATGGCTATACCTAATTGTAAAGGGGGAATCTGATGACCACGCTAGTATAGGGGGGGAATCTGATGGCCAAGCCTGGATGTACAGTATAGAGGAGAATCTGATGGCCATGCCTGGATGTACAGTATAGGGGGGAATCTGATGGCCACGCCTGAAAGTATAGGTGGGACTCTGATGGGCACTCCTGGATGTAAAGGGGGTGGTCTCTGATAAGCACTCCTGGACGTATAGGGGGGACTCTGATGGCCATGCCTAGATGTAAGGGGGGTCTCTGATGGGCACTCTTGGATGTAAGGTGGGACTCTGATGGCCAGGCATGGATGTAAGGAGGGGACTTTTTATAAAACTAATTTTTTTAGTCTACAAGTATTTGTCAAATATACACCGTGGCCCTCATACTGATGAGTTCAGAGACCCCTGCTCTACAGCATTTGTTCAATTTAAGTCCTGTTTATGCATATAAATGTATATATAGAGATATGCTGTTTTATTGTTAGGTCCTCTGCCTCCTACATCCTCTGAGCATGCTGAACGGGGAAAACCTAGTAGAATTCTGTAAGTAGCTTGCTTCCCATATAAGGAATTGAGGTTGCAAGCTGCACAGCAGAAGCTGTCTACAATGTGACAAGTATGCATTATACAGTATCTCACAAAAGTGAGTAGACCCCTCACATTTTTGTACATATTTTATTCTATCTTTTCATGTGACAACACTGAAGAAATGACACTTTGTACAATGTAAAGTAGTGAGTGTACAGCTTGTATAGCAGTGTAAATTTGCTGTCCCCTCAAAATAACTCAACACACAGCCATTAATGTCTAAACCACTGGCAACAAAAGTGACTACACCCCTAAGTGAAAATGTCCAAATTGGGCCCAATTGGCCATTTTCCCTCCCCGGTGTCATGTGACTTATTCGTGTTACAAGGTCTCAGGTGTGAATGGGGAGCAGGTGTGTTAAATTTGTTGTTATCGCTCTCACTCTCTCATACTGGTCACAGGAGGTTTAACATGGCACCTCATGGCAAAGAACTGTCTGAGGATCTGAAAGAAAAGAATTGTTGCTCTACATAAAGATGGCCTAGGCTATAAGAAGATTGCCAAGACCCCGAAACTGAGCTGCAGCACAGTGACCAAGACCATACAGCAGTTTAACAGGACAGGTTCCACTCAGAACAGCGCCTCGTCATGGTCGACCGAAGAAGTTGAGTGCACGTGCTCAGCGTCATATCCAGAGGTTGTCTTTGGGAAATAGACGTATGAGTGCTGCCAGCATTGCTGCAGAGGTTGAAGGGGTGTGGGGTCAGCCTTTCAGCGCTCAGACCGCACGCCTCACACCGCATCAAATTGATCTGCATGGCTGTCGTCCCAGAAGGAAGCCTCTTCCAAAGATGATGCACAAGAAAGCCCGCAAAGAGTTTGCTGAAGACAAGCAGACAAAGGACATGGATTACTGGAACCATGTCCTGTGGTCTGATGAGACCAAGATAAACCTATTTGGTTCAGATGGTGTCAATGGTGTGTGGCGGCAACCAGATGAGGAGTACAAAGACAAGTGTGTCTTGCCTACAGTCAAGCATGGTGGTGGGAGTGTCTGTGGCTGCATGAGTGCTGCCGACACTGGGGAGCTACAGTTCATTGAGGGAACCATGAATGCCAACATGTACTGTGACATACTGAAGCAGAGCATGATCCCCTCCCTTCGGAGACTGGGCCACAGGGCAGTATTCCAACATGATAACGACCCCAAACACATCTCCAAGACGACCACTGCCTTCCTAAAAAAGCTGAGGGTAAAGGTGATGGACTGGCCAAGCATGTCTTCAGACCTAAACCCTATTGAGCATCTGTGGGGCCTCCTCAAATGGAAGGTGGAGGAGCGCAAGGTCTCTAACATCCACCAGCTCTGTGATGTCATGGAGGAATGGAAGAGGACTCCAGTGGCAACCTGTGAAGCTCTGGTGAACTCCATGCCCAAGAGGGTTAAGACAGTGCTGGAAAATAATGGTGGCTGCACAAAATATTGACACTTTGGGCCCAATTTGGACATTTTCACTTAGGGGTGCACTCACTTTTGTTGCCAGCGGTTTAGACATTAATGGCTGTGTGTTGAGTTATTTTGAGGGGACAGCACATTTACACTGTTATACAAGCTGTACACTCACTACTTTACATTGTAGAAAAGTGTCATTTCTTCAGTGTTGTCACATGAAAAGATAGAATAAAATATATACAAAAATGTGAGGGGTGTACTCACTGTTGTGGGATACTGTATATGGTTTAATTTCACATCATTAGCACCTAAAAATATTGGCAAGTTATTAGAAAGATGCTTGCTGGAAGTGTATACAAAATGTGCACACCTGGCAAACCCATTGCACACACCTATGCATTGTAGACAGTTTTCTTAAAGCCCAACTCCAGGCATATAAAAAATTAGCTTTTCCAGTGTGGCTGTGCCTGAACTGCAAGGATTAATTACTTGTTTTTGTCTAGGGAAGAGGAGAAACTGTTTTACTTACCTGATCCTTCGCTCCCCTCATGATCCAACAGTGGACTGTTCATCACACACGTTACCCAAACGGTCCACACGTG
>BLSH010494947.1:3561119-3574077 GCA_018402905.1 Glandirana rugosa | reverse complement strand
GGCTCCGACAGGTAAGTGACCACGAATCCAAACTGTACTAAGCCCAGAATTACCTGCCAAAGATATAAATGTAGAAACATACTTTTATAATAAGTGACAAGTCAACATATTTGGACCACACAGATCATTTATTTTGGGAATACAGGTAAGCTTACTCTCAAATTATTCACCTCTATATACATTGGGGGGTGCTTTTAAAGAATACAGCAGTTGCCACAATGTACAGAAGAATTCCAGATATGAATATTAGACAATTAATGCCAAGCATTTTCAGATTGGACGAAGTGGAGAGGCAGGGTGGTGACCTCACACATCATTCATTTATAAAAGTATGAAAAATGTAATTTTTGTTTTAAATATATAGATGATCTTTTATTTATTTATTTATTTTGTGCTGTGTTCTTTTTTGTTTTGTACTTTGTATATACTGTGAGCAATAGAACCTTCCACCGCGCACCTTATTAGCAAGCTATAAATTGAAGGATTGCCATTGAATAGCTCCCAACTGTCCATCATTTAATGGAACTGCCCCTCTTTTGGAACCATATTCCTCTGTCCTTCTTTTTTCCTCAATTGTTGTCTCTCTTTTTTGTTCTGATTTATAGACCACATTAAAATAGATTGAAATAATATTATTATTTAACTGCTAAAGGTGTTTAAAGTGTCAATAAACCCACATCATTAAATTTGTTGTGTTCTGCAAAAAACCTGGTTGATCCTGCTGCTCACTATCTCCCCCTTCTGTCCATATCTCCACTGCAGTTGGGGATTTTGCTGAGCAGTGTTGGCAGCTCTGCACATGCTCAATTTTCAGTGTGTTTCTATGCTGAGCATTTCCTCCATGATCACATCAGAGCGGCCCACATGACTGTAGAGTCACAGGTGGGCATGTACTTTCTGGTAAATGACAGCCCAATCCCTACCTCCTCCTCCATGCCCACTAACCAGCTAATATGGGCGGGATATTACATCTTGATTGATGGAGGCTTCACCCCCCTCTTCTAAGGCACAGGCTAGAGGAGCGTAACACCCTGTGACTGGTAGAAATCTGCCTCTGCCCACACTATGCTATTGCCAAAAATAATTTGATTTCAAATATTTATTTGTATGACAATTTAACTACTTGACCTCCGGAAGATTTATCCCCCTTCCTGATCAGGCCATTTTTTGCGATACGCCATTGCATTAAATTAACTGGCAATTGTGCTGCTGTGCGATGCTGTACCCAAATAAAATGTGTCCCTTTTTCCCACAAATAGAGCTTTCTTTTAGTGGTATTTGATCACCTCTGTGGTTTTTATTTTTTGCGCTATAAACAAAGAACCACCGACAATTTTGAAAAAAATATATATTTTTTACTATTTGCTCTAGAACACATCCAATAAAAAAATCAAATTTCTTCATCAATTTAGGCCAATATGTATTCTGCTACATGGTTTTGTTAAAAAAAGATTCCAATAAGCGTATATTGATTGGTTTGTGCAAAAGTTATAGCGTCTACAAACTATGAGATATTCGTATCTATTTTTATTATTTTTTATTTTTTTTACTAGTAATGGCGGCATTTCAAATATATATTTGTAGGATGATTTAAAACAGTGTATTGATATTATTTATTCTTACTCTGTATCCCAAAAGTTGTTTCTTTTTCATTTTGAATATGTGACCCATAGCAAAGGACTAGAAGCTTCTCCTGCTCATGTTTCCCTGCACACAGGCTGGGAAAGAGCTGGGTAATTTTTTTATTAAAATAATTTCAGTGCAATCATCTACATACAGAAAGAGAAGGGACAATGTAAGTTAAATAGTGTGTGCTTGGTGCGCTAAAGCCGGGTTCACACTGATGCGCATCCAATTCGCATGACAGGAGAGTATAAGCGGCCCTCAATGGAGCCGGTTCACTTAGATCCGGGGCCGCCGCGATCCGAATTCCAGAAGGGTCCTGTGCGTCTTCTGGTCCATTTTAGGTGTGAATTCAGCCAAAATTTCGGACCTGAATTGCACCTCAAATGGTGAACAGACACGCTAAACCTTTCATAAAACCTATAAATGGTAGCCAATACCATGTAGCCAATAATGGTAGCCAATATTACTTTGAAAAGCCAATATATAAGAAAAAGTAGTGGTGCAAAAAAGCACTTATGGTTTTAACCACTTTTATTTTAATGTAAATTCTTCATGGTTCACCTAACAGGGGTGGGGCCCATACCTACATAGTTAGTGCTTTAAGGCGACTTTATTTTTTATCTCAGAAAGCTAGGGGGGATGCCATTGTGCCTTTTTTGCCATTTAGAGGCAATTCATTCTCTCAAAGAAATTCTACAACCTTTTGAAAAATAACTGTTAGCCGATCACTCCCAAGCTGAAATGATGGGAAGGATCCCACATTAAAGGTGCATTCAATCCTGACTGTGAGGATTCTTATTCAGAAAGCCTTTTAAGATGTTCCTTTAAGTTTAAAAATGTTTGGACTTTTACCCATTCAGTTTGTATATTACATTGCGGGAGATACGCATTCTTTGTCATAACTTTTGTATTCTTCCTTGTGAAATCATTCAATAAAAACATTGAAACAGAAATGCTGGGAAGGGAACTAGGCTCTCACCATATACTGTAAGCACCTCTAACATCTGCTGGTCAACTTTGGAAGATCTCAGAGGGTTTTTCCAGTAGAGTACTCATACAAGGACTAATAGATGTCTCACCTAGCTTTGTTCTAGGGGCACACATAGACATACTGTATGTATGTCATATGAAATATGAAATATACTGTGGTTTCCGTATGAAATATGGAAACCACAGTGGCTTGTAATAATAACGCTTATGCCTTTCCACACTATTTTTTGATAAGAAACTTGTTCTCACATGCTTGAAAAAACATTATATGTTCAGATATGTGGACGCCTGGCCATAACACCTATAGGAGATTGTTGGACATCTCTTTCCAAAACAATGGCATTAATATGAGGTTGTCCACCCCCTCCCCCTTGCCATTGTAACAGCCTACACTCTTCTGGGAAGGCTTTCCACAAGATTTTGGTGGGTGTCTTTGGGAATTTGTGCCCATTCATCCCAAAAAAACTATTATGAGGTCAGGTGCTGGATGTTGGATGAGAAGACCTGGCCTACAATCAGCATTACAATTCATCCCAAAGGTGTTCAGTAGGGTTGAGCTCAGGGCTTTGTGCAGGCCACTCAAATTCCTCCACCCCAAACTCATCAAACCATGCCTATATAGGATCCTACCGGTATCCTATCACCTTTGGTCACCTTTCCAATGGAGACATTGGACATGGACTGGTGGAGTGATGCCTGTCTGTCCTTTTTTTGCGGGTCAATGGCCATCTCAGCTCCCGGGCCAGACGACATCCCTCGTCCTGGCTTCATGCACACTATACATCAATCGTTCCATTTTTTGTCAGTTTTTTTCAAATGGATTTTTTTGCTTTCTTTCCCATAATTCTCTGCCCAACATCAAATTCAATTATCCCTTACATGTTTTTTGTAGATGTACCAAGCATCCGCCCCTGAGGAAGTGTTGTATACACGAAACGCATCGGGAATTTAGGATGTGGCTATATGCCTTATGGGATTCTTTTTCAATGATTCGCATACATTGATATCAACCATTTTTTCAATCATGTACTCATCAATCAATTTTCTCATGTGTCGTACAGTAATGTTATATATGTGTGTGTGTGTATATATATATATATGAATTTATACAATCTATTCAATCAATTTTAATCTATTATTTTTTGAAGTTGCCATTTTTAGATCTATGTACAGTTATGAACTTTTACATTTATGCCATGCCTTTGAGCATGTATACCCTTGGTTGTTTACTTGACCAATGATTCTTGATGCTACTGTGTATTTATTTTTGTCAATAAAACATGTTCATACTATATACCTCATTGGTTAATTGCCTCATCTAAAGTCCCAACTCCCTTCACTTTTTGCAATTGAACTAGGGATGGAGGCGCGCCTTCGTACGCGCCTCATTTAAAGTTCCAATACCCCCCTCTTACTCATGTCTATATAAAGGTGGCTTTGTGCACAGGGGTACAGTCATGCTGGAACGGAAAAGAACTTTCCCCAAACTGTACCAAAGGGTTAGAAGTACACAGCTGTCTCAAATGTCTTTGTATGCCGTAGCATTCACAGTACCCTTCCATGGCAACACCTGAGCTAAGAAATTTAAAGGGACTTCCTTTCCACATGTTTTTTGGCCATGCAGTTCTTTGTAACCTTCAGCATACAGGTCCTGTTACAGCTCACAGTTTGTACACACACGTATATTACCTAAATCTACTGATGATATTTAGTCTTAGCATATCTGGACACTTACAAAAACCAGACCATGCTATAAAAAAGGGAATTTTATGACTTTTAATTGTCAAACCTGCACCTTAAGGACTAATCCTTACCTGAAACAATCCTACCAGCAATGTCATGGCAGCCACCAGCTCCACTCGAGCTTTGTCCCTGGCAACCATGTCAATGATTGTATCATTCCCTGGTATTATGAAGTTGTCATTAGGAACCAGTGATTCTGTAACGCTGCCAACCATGATAGAGACCACTGCAAAGGTTCCTGGAAATACAGAATATGTACAATTTAGGTTCCAACTGCATATACTGTATAATGCAACAAATCCAATGCTCATTATAAAAGGATATAATCAGTCACAAAAGTGAGAAATTCAAACTGAATATTTTATAGAAATGCAGCAGGGATGGTGACCACAGCAGGTGTGCAGACCTGGGAACCCAGTGCAGGGATGATGTGAACCCCTCATAATTGGCACAGCAGGTGTGCAGACCTGGGAACCCAGTGCAGGGATGATGTGAAGCCCTCATAATTGGCACAGCAGGTGTGCAGACCTGGGAACCCAGCGCAGGGATGATGTGAACCCCTCATAATGGGCACAGCAGATGTGCAGACCTGGGAACCCAGTGCAGGGATGATGTGAACCTCTTATAATGGGCACAGCCAGGTATGCAGACCTGGGAACACAGTGCAGGGATGATGTGAACCTCTTATAATGAGCACAGCCAGGTATGCAATAGAGTCCCAGAGAGAAGGTCTGACTGTGGATTTAACTGTCCAGCATACGCCAAATGCAGTATCCGATAATAACAAAAGAATAACCACAAATTAATCTCCAAACAATCCTTGATTTCATTGTCTATTTTAGGATTTATTTTTTACTTACCTATGGAAACATGCCGTGATGTGCCAAAAATAGAATAAACAAACACCGGGAAGAAAGACGAATATAAACCAAAAACGGGTGGCACACCGGCCAGGAGGGCATACGCCAAACCTGTTGGAAACAAAAGCAGAGAGAGACAGGCTGAACCCAACCAGAAAGCGGACCATAAACAGACAGTGTGTACGGTGAGCCTGCCATGTGCTTTTTTGCCAAAAATGAATGGCAGTAGTTCTACTGGGATAAAATAAGTTTCCATTAACCCTTTGGGGATGTGAAGCTATTTTCCTCCATCTGTTCTTCCTATTATAAATGGTTTAACTTAAAGCTGAACTCCAGGCAGGTATAAAAAAAATGTTAATATCTAAATTTGAATTGGTATCAGCCTCTTCTAGTTCCCTGTACAGTAGCACTCAGGTTTGAGAAAAATAGAGGAGGGTCAGCGCTAGGAGCCAATCAAGTGGGCTGCTTGCACATGTGAAGAAAGGGAGGAGAAAGTAGGATGGGAAGAAGAGTGTGCTGCTTGCTGCTATTTGATTGTCTCACAGGCAAGGGGCAGGTAGATGCTGAACACAGGCAAGGGGCAGGGAGGTTTTAATCACAGGCAATGGGCAGGGAGGTACTAATCACAGGCAATGGGCAGGGAGCTACCAAACACAGGCAAAGGACAGGGAGGCACTAATCACAGGCAATGGGCAGGGAGGTACTAATCACAGGCAAAGGGCAGGGAGGTACTAATCACAGGCAAAGGGCAGGGAGGTACTAAACACAGGCAAAGGGCAGGTAGATGCTGAACACTGGCAAGAGGCAGGGAAGAGCTGAACACAGGCAAGGGGCAGGAAAGCACTGAACACAGGCAAGGGGCACGGAGGTACTAATCACAGGCAAAGGGCAGTGTGGTACTAAACACAGGCAAAGGGCAGGTAGATACTGAACACTGGCAAGAGGCAGGGAGGTACTGAACCCAGGAAAGGGGCAGGGAGGTACTAAAAACAGGCAAAGGGCAGGGCGGTACTAAACACAGGCAAAGGACAGGTAGATTCGGAACACAGGCAAAGGGCAGGTAGGTACTAAACACAGGCAAGTGACGGGTAGATGCTGAACACTGGCAAGAGGCAGGGAGGTACTGAACACAGGCAAGGGGCAGGGAGGCACTAATCACAGGCAAAGGGTAGGGAAGTACTAAACACAGGCAAAGGGCAGATAGATGCTGAACACAGCAAGGGACAGGAAGGTACTAAACACAGGCAAGGGGCAGGTAGATACTGAATACTGGCAAAGGGCAGGGAGGTTCTGTACACAGGCAAGGGACAGGGAGGCACTGACACTGGCAAGGGGCAGTGAAGTACTAAACACAGGCAAAGGGCAGGTAGATTCGGAACACAGGCAAAGGGCAGGTAGGTACTAAACACAGGCAAGTGATGGGTAGATGCTGGACACTGGCAAGAGGCAGGGAGGTACTGAACACAGGCAAGGGGCAGGGAGGCACTAATCACAGGCAAAGGGTAGGGAAGTACTAAACACAGGCAAAGGGCAGATAGATGCTGAACAATGGCAAGGGGCAGGTAGGTGCTGAACACAGGCAAGAGGCAGGGAAGAGCTGAACACAGGCAAGAGGCAGGGAAGAGCTGAACACAGGCAAGGGGCAGGAAAGCACTGAACACAGGCAAGGGGCAGGGAGGTACTAAACACAGGCAAAGAGCAGGTAGATACTGAACACTGGCAAGAGGCAGGGAGGTACTGAACACAGGCAAAGGGCAGGGCGGTACTAAATACAGGCAAAGGGCAGGTAGATGCTGAACACAGCAAGGGGCAGGAAGGTACTAAACACAGGCAAGGGGCAGATAGATACTGAATACTGGCAAGGGGCAGGGAGGTTCTGAACACAGGCAAGGGACAGGGAGGCACTTAACACTGGCAAGGGGCAGGGAGGTACTAAACACAGGCAAAGGGCAGGTAGATTCGGAACACAGGCAAAGAGCAAGAAGGTACTAAACACAGGCAAGGGACGGGTAGATGCTGAACACTGGCAAGAGGCAGGGAGGTACTGAACACAGGCAAGGGGCAGGGAGGCACTAATCACAGGCAAAGGGCAGGGAAGTACTAAACAAAGGCAAAGGGCAGATAGATGCTGAACACAGGCAAGGGGCAGGTAGGTGCTGAACACTGGCAAGAGGCAGGGAGGTGCTGAACACAGGCAAGGGACAGGGAGGTACTGAACGTAGGCAAGGGGCAGAGAATAGCTGAACACAGACAAAGAGCAGGGAGAGGCTGAATATAGGCAATGGAAAGGAAGAGGCAAGGGACAGAGAGGAGCGGAATACAGAGAAGGAGTAGGGAGGCAATGAACACAGGCAAGGGGCAAGGAGGTACTGAATGCAGGCAAGGGGCAGAGAAGAGCTGAGCATAGACAAGGAACAGGGAGAGGCTGAACATAGGCAAGGGGCAGGGAGGTGACCTTTTTATTGCATAAGTGTAGCAGAGAAAAGTCAGGTCACTAGCCTGACAAAACAAGCAAGTGATTACAAACCTCAGGGCTGCTCTATCCAGTAGCTCGTTCTCCTCTGCCCCATGTTAGAACTAACTCACAGTGCATTTTTATAGAAAGTAATGGGAGTCCAGGTCTAGGCTCCCAAGTATGCCCATTACTTTCAATAGGAGCGGGGTCTATAATCAAGCCACTGTTTGGGTGAAATGCATCAGTAAGCAGCAGGGTCTGATGGAGTGCTGTGTTCTTTGACTTTGTTTTGTGAATGTACTCATGTTGCAATAAAGCTGAATGAAAATATAAAAAAAATAAGATGTGATTGATGTTAGATCTTTTTTATTGTATTGAATACACCAAGGAAGAATGGACCCTACTGATTCAGAACACCATTGGAAATAGTAGAAGTGTTTGCAGTTGGACTGGTTATCGTGTTTAAAAACTGGTACTGGACCGGGTGAAACAGTTCATTTGAGGGATCTGGAAACAGGGAATGGTGTAACTGCACTTGCACTTTACTCCAACCAAGATTTTTTTGTTTGTTTTAGACAAAGTGGAGAAGAGTTGGATCCTCTCCTTAAAATAATAGATCATGCAACCAAAGACCCAAGCTCTGTTACAGATCAGCAGCACTGGGGGGAGCATGTAGAAGCCTTCTTTTTGCTAGAAAGGTAAGCCAAGATCTTCTATTACTCTTTATTTGCTTTTCCCAGCAAGACTTCTAACTAAGTTCTGTGTTAAATTTCCGGCTTTAAAGTGGAACTAAACCCGTTGATTTAACTGTTTCCTAAAAACATTTTTAATGGCATAAATGATAATTGTCACAGTTGCTTGTGCTCTCAGCTGAACTGTCAAATGGCTGGTGTCATAAACTGATCACATTTGTAGCACTGTGGCAACTGCAGATCAAACAGAAGCTTAGATGGCATCTTCCTTGGTTGTAAAGGATAGGAGGATTTAGTTCCGCTTTAAGTGGTCAGGGGCTGAGTTCTCCTCATTTGGGGGGCGCTCTTGTGCAGATGGAAAAACCAAAATGTATGTCTGTTGAAATATATCATGTATTATGTATTGTGTTCATATCTGGAAAATATTACCTTGTGGAAGTTGCAGGATCCCCACACTGACCCCAGACACAATGTCCCCCAGGAGCCATTCCTTCACGGGATAATGCGGCAGCCATTGCAGAATTGGGAGGAAATTAAACAACAAGGCCTTAGCTGCTGACCTGGAACATCTGCAGAACACAGGACAATCATGGCAAGGTGCTGGGAAAATAGTCACACTACTGACATTTCTTTTAGTAAAACAGAGCAAGAGGCAACAACTAATGCTAAATGCAGAAAAAAAAGTAACCAGACCTAATTAAAGCTGAACTCCAGGTATGATCTTATTATCTTATTGCATAGACACGTTTGTAGCACCCTCTAGTGTACTAGATGTAAATAGGTTAGTTGTCAGAGTAGGTAAATTGGCCTGGCTGAGAGCCAGGCCTGGGTTGTGAGTCTGGGTCAGGGTTTAGTGACTTAGGAAGACTGGATGACTCATTCAGACAGCTCTTCTGGTGCCTCTCCATGTTTTTTGTAGAGGGTGCAACTCATGACAGATATGGGTGCCAAATGTGCTATTTAAGCTGGATCAGCTATTTAAGCTGGATCATTGCTGTCTCGTCTACAGCGTTCTGTGATTGTGCTGTTCCCCGTTACCTACATCTGTTCTTGAAATGCTGACCCCGATTGTTCTTGACTATTCCTGTTATCCACCTGCATCGACCCCAGCTTGTTCTTTGACCATTATCCTGCCTCCGCATCTGTACTTTATCTGATCGTTCTGTGTATGACCCGGCTTGTCTGACTTTGCTTATGTTCCAGTGTATTCGGAGCTACCAAGTTGCAAGCACCCGTCCATCTGCCACTGGAACCTGCTCTACGGCTAAAGTACCAGCCTGTTCCTACCCTCTGGAGATCCGCTGCCATCTGGTGTACTACTCCACCAGCAGCAAGCACATCTACCATCACTCGTGCAGCTCTGCTGTCAGGAGACCTGTGCGCGGGCGCACGTAGCGTATGCGCGCTGGTATGCGCTGGCACGGACTCCTAAACGGCCATTTAAGCTGTGAGCACCCTGTCATCGGTGCTGTCCATTCTACAGCGTAGTGTGTGTTTCCGAGCAACCTGAGACCTGACTATCTATTCCTGTGACTCGGCTTGCCTTGACCTTGTTGATCTCCGCCTGCACCGACCCCCGGCTTACCCACGACAACTCTCTGCCTGATCCTAGTGTACCTTGCTGCCTGCCTGTTGACGACCCTGCCTGCACCCGACCATCCGCCTGCCTGCTCCTTCTGTACTGCACCGCCAGCCTGTTATCGACCCGGCCTGTACCACTACGCTCCAGTGCACGAGTACCTCAACGGACCTTCTACTACCACCAGTGACCCAGTCCGACCTTCGTGCCATCCTGCACTCCCGAGCCACCTGTCTGCTCTACCAGGTGCTCCCGAATAAGGATAATAAGAGAGGTTGCCTGCTGCATAAGTCAGACTCTACCACCAGGTACGTGACATCTGCGCTCTGGAGCCACCTGCATACCCTACCAGGGACCCCAAGTCAGAGGTGTAAGAAAGGCCTTCCTCTGCATAGACCAGGCTCTACCCACCAGGTATGTGACACCTCCTCTCCACCTCATCCAATCAGAGAACACCTGAAAAAAATGCAAGGCGTTTTATAAATGGTAGCAGAGCTAAGCTAGCAAACCCCTTTGGTCAGGGTGCTGGACAACCACAGTTATTACTGTAGTAGCTCCAACTACTACAGTGATTTTCAGCACAGTCCCTCAGGTATGAGATATGCATACTTACCTTGTGCCAAGATGGGCCAATGCAAGTTTGCAATAGAGTTAATTCCCGGAGTTCCGTTTTATTTATTTAATCAAATTATATCAGAAAGAGAAGATTGGTTGATGTTTAGATACTTTCCAGCTATTCTATACTTTACTGAATATGCTTGTAGGTATTTCCAGACCGCAACCATTATTTGGGGAAGGGGGTCACCAGGGTAGCAGAATGAGGAGGCTGGCACAATTGTACTTTACAGGCCACAGAAGTGGGGATATTGGGGGGCAGCACGGGGGGCCAATCAAACTACTTTGCCACATGCACATGTACAAAGAACATGCTAACAGCATAGAGGTGACTTCAGCAGCTGCTGCTTCCATTAGCAAGCAAAACAGCCCCTATATATTACATTTAATTTGTGTCTTTAGAGCCTAGAGTTTAGCTTCAATTATAGCTGACAGGTTACACTAGACACATACATGAAGAGTGAGTAGACTTACTCATTTTAACTCATACGGCCACAGTTCACAAAAATGTTCCCTATCAAGGACGAAATTTATTATGTGTCCCACTGCTTAAGATGTGACCAAACTTCTCTTACAGCCATAATCCATGTTCTCCACCCCTTGTCCCACACTCTGCACTTTCTTCACCTACCTTATTTTGTGCTTGGCTGCACTGATGATGGACTTTATGGTCCTGTTTGGACCAGGCTGAGTTCTTCCCAATTCTTGCTCATGAAAGACTGGCCGCTCAATGCTATATCTCACATCACGGTAGCCAGGCTCTCTGCTCTGCATGTCTAATCCTTACGTGAAGGCACTGAGGATATAATGCTCTTTCCAGAAGTTTTAGGTGTATCCAAGAGGAACCTGCCAAAATACACAGGAACATGCTCAACAGTATCTCAGTAAACAATTAAATTCTTGTTGCTCAGTATGTAAAAGAAATGCATACAGGAAAAAGTACTTTACCTGTGATAGTAAGCATATGCTCTGTACCATGGCCAAAACCCCTATAGTTATGCCCAACGATAAATGCACTTGCCACTTACCCATAATGCATCATGCAGATCACTAATACAGGATATCCACACCTAAGGTGGCAGATCAAGGTTGTCCAGTGACAAGACCAACAGGTTAGGAAACTTCATTGAAGATTTAGATCTGTAGGTTTCTTAAAAGGTGAATAATCCCTATACCTTTACATCTAAAATCTCATTGAAGCTTTAACTCAGCCTTCCAACCTTTTTACCCCAGAGGAACCTTTAAAATACATTTAAGGTATTGGGGAACCCCTTCTAAAACTAACTCCTTTGACGGTGAGTGGGATCATAGCCCTTTACATTGACGGTCAGTGGGATCATAGCCCTTTACATTGACGGTCAGTGGGATCATAGCCCTTTACATTGACGGTCAGTGGGATCATAGCCCTTTACATTGACGGCCAGTGGGATCATAGCCCTTTACATTGACGGCCAGTGGGATCATAGCCCTTTACATTGACAGTGAGTGGGATCATAGCCCTTTACATTGATGGTCAGTGGGATCATAGCCCTTTACATTGATGGTCAGTGGGATCATAGCCCTTTAAATTGACAGTGAGTGGGATCATAGCCCTTTACATTGATGGTCAGTGGGATCATAGCCCTTTACAGTGACGGTCACTGGGATCATAGCCCTTTACATTGACAGTCACTGGGATCATAGCCCTTTACATTGACAGTCAGTGGGATCATAGCCCTTTACATTGACGGTCAGTGGGATCATAGCCCTTTACATTGACGGTCAGTGGGATCATAGCCCTTTACATTGATGGTCAGTGGGATCATAGCACTTTGCATTGACGGTCAGTGGGATCATAGCCCTTTGCATTGACGGTCAGTGGGATCATAGCCCTTTGCATTGACGGTCAGTGGGATCATAGCCCTTTACATTGATGGTCAGTGGGAAAAAGCCCCTTAGGCTTCATGTAAACTTGGCCGACATTTACCACGGGAAAATCGGCAGTGATTTTGCAGCATCTTCCCACAGCCAGCGGTCAAAGTGTTCCTATCCTGAGCGCAATTCTTCCGCGATCAGGAGAGGGAGTAAAAACGATAATTTCAGAACCACAAAGACGTGAATCTCCGCGGAAGACAAACAAAGAAAGTACATGTGACCGTCGAGGATTTGAACTCAAATCCTCGACAACCGTAAAAAAAAAAAAATTAAACGGTTTCGAGGATTTGAGCTGAGGTATTTTCGGATACACAGTTACATGTATATCCGAAAATCGTCTCAAATCCTCGACGACACGAATCCACTCCAAGTTGGAGGGAGAGGACTAGCGCCTTCTTAACGCGAGTCCTATCCTTGTGAAACTGGCGACCGACACCCTTCTACGACGTTTTAGTGACGGCTAAAAGGGCACCATTTACAGCCG
>BLSH010494947.1:3542228-3553707 GCA_018402905.1 Glandirana rugosa | reverse complement strand
TGTCCTCCTCCCATGGCATCCCTCTGTCCCTCCTCCCACGGCGTCCATCCTCTCATGGCATCCCTCCTCCCACGGCGTCCCTCTGTCTTCCTCCCACAGCATCCCTATGTCCCTCCTCCCACAACTTCCCTCTATCCTGCTCCCATGGCATCCCTCTGTCCTCCTCCCTAAGGCGTCCCTCTGTCCTTCTCCCAAGGCGTCCCTCTGTCCTCCTCCCATGGCGTCCCTCTGTCCTCCTCCCACGGCGTCCCTCTGTTCTCCTCCCACGTTGTCCCTCTGTTCCTCTTCCCATGGCATCCCTCTGTCCCTCCTCCCACGGTGTCCCTCCTCCTATGGCGTACCTCCTCCCATGGCATCCCTCTGCCCCCCCCCCCCATGAAGATGACAAGGTGGGTCTTAAACAGGAATTAAAATATGGGGTGCATGCGTTTAGTCAGGCCTAAGGCAGCACAAAACTTAAATACACCACTGATCACAGCCCCCCTGTACATTACAGTGCCCTTTTACAGTGCAGTGCCCCTTTACATTACAGTGCAGTCCCCTAGTGCCCCTTTCCAGTGCAGTCCCCTTTACATTAATGTAACAAGGACTGCACTGTAAAGGGGCACAGTGATGTAAATGGGGGGCTGTGATGTGAAGGGGCCTGCACTATAAAGGGGCACTGTAATGATTAGATAAAATCTATACACTCACAAACATGAGTAGAAACAGGCTTGTAATCTGATTCGTTGGCTTCCCTCAGTATAGCATGTCCTGGGTTCAAGTAAGTAACATACACTGCATGGAGACGGGATGTATGGATCAGTGTGCAGCTTCTGAGATGCTGCACAAGTCTCGCTCTCATGAGACTCTCTGGCCATCAGACAAGCTGGTGTCGCCCTTAGTATCACGTGAGAACCTCAACAGCTTGTATGGATCTCTCTGCAGTAGCTGAAAGCCAACGGGAGGGAGAGAAGCAGGTTTCAGCTTCTGCAAAGAGCCATACAGGCGATTAGTTCCAGTAATTGCCCCCTTTCCGCCACACCAATCACCCTCCATTTCCACATCCGATATACCCCTGCTGCCTGGGCCCCCCTGCTGGCCCAGGCCCCATACAGGAGGAGTAGTGGTACCACCTTATCCACAGCCCTACAGATAGGTACATTATCTATATCAGTGATAGTACAGTATATCAGAGATCTGCCCGACTATTTCTGCTCATCAGCTATCCTTATTGTTAGTGTATTTTATGGGTGGCCCAAGACTTCCTCTTCTTCTTCCAATGTGGCCCGGGAAGGTCAAAAGGTTGGACACCCCCTGTATTAAATATTATCGGCCACTACATGATGCGAGGCGTTGGATCTTCTTGCACTTTGCTGCGCTGGAAAAAAAGTATGACCTGCTTTTTCACCACAGACCACCACAACGAGCCAGGTTGGAGACAAGACATTGTGCGTGGTCTTGCAGTGGAACTGCTCTGAAAAAGCCACTTGAAGCAGTCCTACTACACCTGGTATAAATAGACCCTTAGGTTGCAAGGTTGGGTTCACACCTGAGCATAGCAGGAACTCACATTCTGGTTTGCGGGGTTTTTTTTTTGCATGTTTTGCAGAGTCTTCTGCTCGTAGAGACAAGGGCAGCCCATTCACTTGAATGGGCTGCCCTACACCAACAAACACCCCAAGAAAGCTCCAAAACCTTTTTTGGAGCGGAGGGTGGCATGTTTTTTTCACCACACATTTTGGCACATTTGTAGCATGTTTGCCGCAAAACCTGTGCCTCCTACCCACTCTTGGGGTGACATTAACAATTGATGTGACATTAAAGGAGAAGTACAGCCAAAGCTCGTTTGGCTGTATTCTCCTATGGATCAAAGGAGTGCAGTTCGTTCTGCACTCCTGTGACCCGTTTCCAGCAGACATTGGGCTGAAGCCTGCTGTCGACTGACGTCAGAAAGCCAGCCCACGCTCGGGTAAGATTGCAACAATGAAGTCGGGATCCCCCACATGCCTGGCCAGCTCAGCCTCTCAGCCAGCCACTGAGAGCCTGAACCGGCCACTCCCGCCCCCTGCGCAGCCCAGCGCTCCAGTGAGCGAGGAGGGGACAGAGAAGAGAGCGGTGACTGACAGTCAACAGCTCTCTACTTGGGGAGCACTGAGAACCGAGCGATTGATGGTGTTCGATCGATCGGTTCTCAGTGTTAGAGCCGGCAGGGGACCTATGCAGCATCCACCTAGGTATGATTTGGAAAAGAAAAAACAACCCTCCATACTTCTCTCTTAAAAGGCAATTCTTTTTTTAAAATAACAAACATGTTATACTTGCCTGCTCTGTGTAATGGTTTTGCAAAGAGCAGCCCGGATCTTCCTCTTCTCGGGTGTCCTGCCGGTGCTCCTGGCCCCTCCCTCCTGCCGAGTGCCCCTATGGGGGCACCCAAGCAGGCGTGTTCCCGAGCCACTGCTCTGCATGTCCATTCAGACACAGAGCCACGGCTCGGCCCAACTTCTTCTCTCTCCTCACTGGCTGTGATTGACAATGGCTCCCACTGATGTCTCAGCCAATGAGGAGGGAGAGTCCCCCGAGAGCCAATGATCTTGTGCACATTGCTGGATGAAGGGGGAGCTCAGGTAAGTATTGGGGGGGCTGCTGCACTCATAGAATGCATTAAAGGGGTTGTAAACCCTCAAGTTTTTTCACCTTAATGCATTCTAAGCATTAAGGTGTAAAACCTCCTTTAGTGTAGCAACCCCCCAGAGCCCCCCTTTTACTTACCTGAGCCCAATCGTTCCTGCTCCGGGGATGAGCACACCCGCTCCAGCCGCTGTCTTGGGTCCTAATTGGATAGAATGATAGCAGCGCAGCCATTGGCTCCTGCTGCTATCAATCAAATCCAATGATGCGGGAGCCGGGGCCCAGCCCCGCTGTCTGTGTCAATGGACGCAGCAGCAGGACTCGGGTGC
This sequence comes from Glandirana rugosa, assembly GCA_018402905.1. NCBI lineage: Eukaryota > Metazoa > Chordata > Amphibia > Anura > Ranidae > Glandirana > Glandirana rugosa. The sequence goes on along the minus strand of BLSH010494947.1, from coordinate 3,550,768 downwards.
GCACCCACACGGGTGTCCCCAGGGGAGTGCTTCCCCGTGGGGGCACTTAATGTGGGGAGGAGCCAGGAGCGCCGTGGAGGGACCCCAGAAGAGGAGGATAGGGGCCACTCTGTGCAAAAACCCTGGCACAGAGGAGGTAAGTATGACATATTTGTTATTTAAAAAAAGAACAAAGCTTTGCAATCACTGTAAGGTAATAAACCTTCAGCCTTTATAACCACTTTAAGCTCACAGCAAGTGCGATGCACGTTTGCGGCCCGTTTCCGAAATGCGCAGCAAAGCGCACATTACGGAAGCGCCAAGTCACTATGACTGCAGTGTTGGCATCCCCTCTCCAACTTCCTGTACTTCCCCTGGATATGAAATGACTATCAATACACACACAGAATTTCCAGACAACCAGCTTTCTATTGCAAAAACAGCCAAACAGATGATGGCGACCTACAGCCAACACTTTACCATTTTATTATTATTATTTTTTTTTTATATATATTATTGTTTGGAACCATTGGTAGTAGGTTGCATGTATCCCCTTGGTTGTTTTGGGGTGTTGGTTATAGGCACACCTCCCAACTTGGGAGATGGGAACGAGGGACACCTATTAGCAAAAGTACGTAGGCATAGGTCACACCCCCTGCCACGCCCCTTAAAGGGGAATTATACAAAAAAATTGATTGGTTAAACCCACAAGTGTTTTTATTTGTACTACTACTATTCCTTCATATTGGCTTTTTAAATTTACAAATGTAGCAATTTAGAAATTGGATGAAAGGTTTAACACTGGGGAACAAAAGATAAAAAGTGCATTTTATATACAACTATGTAGATCAGACCACAACTGAGGAGGAAAAGGGACTTTGTTCCAAATCCGGGACAGTCGGGAGCTATGGTTATAGGTGTTTGCAATTGTCTGTGAGTTGCCATATAGAACAAGAATGCAGTTTTCAAAATGTATTAATTTGAGTCTAAACCATGCTGTCCCCCAACACCGCACTCACCTGTTATGTGGCATTGGAGTCCCCTTGTCTATATTGCAGCTCGTGGTGTTGCTTTTACCTATCTCTCCTTATATACAGGGCAGTAATGGGGAGGATGCGGGTCTTCTGTGTAATGTGTTACTAAAGTGTATCAGCTGCTGAGTCCTAGGGAAATCATCCATGGAGAGAACACGGGATCTTGAACTATTCTAGAAAAGGCCATTTCCAGTAAAGGTCGTCTGATTTTGTCCCACCAATAGATCTGCAGACATTTGCAGTTTGATTGGTGAGTCTATGGGGGGCGGTGGAGCCTCAGCTGCACAAATACGCTAAATGTCCGTAAAAGTCTTTGTTTTAGGCGGGGTTACATGTAAGGTTCCAGCAACTTGTTAGGGGAGATTGCTATCTACTGTATGTCCTTGTTTGGGAGATTCATCCTCTTTATTTGTCCCATGGTCACCATTTTCAATTTTCACCAGAACAAGAGGTGGGGGGAAATCTTCCAATGGTGACAACTAAGATGGAATTTCCGCTCACTTTGTAGAGATTTCTTCTGAGTTCTCTTTGCACACCCAGGAAAGGACTGAAAATAGAGACATAGATATAGGCAGGGATATTTTTCAGTGGAAACGTGGGGGGAACGCAGCACTGAATATGTGTAACAGCAAGGGGTGTGGGAATGTTCTAGAGGGTCTATGGATGCTAGCTGCTGGTGGATCTATTGTCACTGGTGGGGATCTGTTTTTGTGTGGGGGTCTATTGTTGCTGGGGGGGGGGGGTCTTATGTTGCTGACAGGGATCTACTGTTCAGGGAGAGGTCTATTGTTGCTTGCTGCTGGAGGGTCTATTGATGCTGGCTGTTGGGAGAACTGTTGTTGATAATGTGGGGGTCTAATGTTGCTGGGGTGGATCTTTTGTTGGTGGGGGGGATGGTAATTTTTGTGGGGCATCCATTGTTGCTGTGTGGGGGGGTCTATTATTGTGTGTGGGAACTATTATTGCTGGGTTGGGGTCTATCATTGCTGTGGGGGATCTACCATTGCTGAGGAGACCTATTGTTGCTGGGGGAGTCTATTGCTGTGTGAGGGATCTTTGGTTGCTGGAGTGGGCTGTATTGTTGCTGGGGAATCTATTGTTGCTGGTTCCAGGGGATCTGTTTTATTGCTTTTCTTGTTATTAGACAAGAACAAACTCCATACAAATTATTTAGCACTACAGAATGCTACTTGGGGCAGTACTGGGAGGCGGGTAGGGGGTGGAACCAAGGGACGGTGTTCAGAGATGGGTAGGGGGCAGGGACAAGGGGGGACTCCGAAGGGGGCAGTTCCTGCAGCTATTCTCTGAGAAAAAACGCCCTGGATAAAGGAAATGTTTTCTCCACACCTGAAAATCAGAGAGCAAAATAAAAACTGACAGAGATTTGAAACCGGCACTGCTCTTGAAAAAAATGTTTAGCTATATATATAATACACTTTAATTAAAAGCATGAACATTTTTACCCCTCAAAAGATTGATGCTGTTGGGCCATTCTTGCAATTCACACCTCCCGCCACTAAAAAGTGTCCTTCAAGCACAAAAAAATAGTTGAGCATCCACTGGTACAGTGTTACTTAAAGGGTTAGTCCATATCAGGGCCAAGTTGGAAATCCACCAGGCCAGAAAGAGTCTAGCCTTGCATAGGTTAGGCATATGGGGCAGTTCAATAAACAAGTCTGTTTGTCCCGCACTGCCAAAATGTTGAGTTGCAACAGTCTGGAGTGAAATTGGGCATACCGCAATTCCTTGAAGGAGGCTAGCATAAGGCCCTAGACCAGGGTTTCTCAACAAGGGTTCCGTGGATCCCTAGGGTTCCTTCAGAGGTTGCTAGGGGTTCCTTGAGCAATGGTCAATTTCTACCTCTCAGATAAATTCCCAATGACACCATTGATCTTTTTAGCTATCTGTAAGGGGGTAATTCTGCCCAGTGACCACAAGTGTAAGGAGCATTCTTCCCATTGACAATCACACTAATGTATCATGAGTTGTAGATTTATCATTTTATAGCAGGGGTTCCCCGAGACCGGAGAATGATTTCAAGGGCTCCTCGGTGATGAAAAGGTAGAGAAAGGCTGCCCTAGACCCTAATGCAGGCATGAATCCAGGGACAACTCTGGGACAGGAGACAGAAGCTTGTCTCCAGACATAAAGGTCTTGGACAGGGTCGTATCCAATATCAGGTCCAGGTACTCCAGTTGATGAGTCACCCAGCAATGACTTTCAAAGGTTGCGGATCCAACCAAAGATCTGATGAGTCTGCACTGTCTGCTGGACATTCGCTAAGAGAAATAGGTGAAGGACTGATCCTTTAACTGGAGATTGTCCATGTAACCCACAACATGTAGCCCCTACGATTGTATTAGACATAAGACAGGGGCAAGTACCTAAGTAAAAACCCAGGGGGCCGTGTAAAGGCAGGTGCCTACAAAGAACGTTCTGTTGTAGCAAGGTTAGTTAGCCAGCCCAGGCTGGGAAGGTGTTTATTGGAACTGGGCTCCTTTCCTGGGCTTGTTAGGCCCTGCCTTCTTCCCTGTGCATATTTAAAGAGGGGGAGCATTGATGGGGTATACACGAGAAAGGTACCCCCACATGCAGGGCAACTAGGCTTCGCCCACACGTGGACAGGCCAGAATTTTAAGCAGAGCTAGGGTTTAGCTGCACATAGTTCAGCCTGAACCTGCGGGAAACCGTCACATGATGTGGTCGTATCAGCACAATGATGTCACCAGCACACCTGCCCTTTGTTATGTGGGGTTGCAGGGCAGGGAATTTCCCGACTGTAGCTGATTGGGCTGGCGCACTGCTATCATATGACAGCTGGAAGCCTTGACAAAGGGGGCAGAGCCCTCAAAACATGTTGCCGCACACACCACGGGCTGGATTGTACCGTGTGGACGTGCAAAGAGTGGCCGCAGACGCCGCCAATATCACCATCATCTGGGGGGTCTCATGCTTAGTCCTGATCACAACAATCCTTTTGTTCCCTCTTGCCATGTTGACACATCATCACTGTGAGCCTATAGTCTACCTCCCTGTAGGTCAGGGGTAGGCAACTTGTGGCCCTCCAGCTGTTGTGAAACTACATTTCCCATGAGGCATTGCAAGGCTGGCAGTTACAATTGCTCCCAGAGGTATGATGGGACTTGTAGTTCTGCAACAGCTGGAGGGCTGCAGGTTGCCTACCCCTGCTGTAGGTGATACTATTGTTTACAAATGAAGTGTTACAAGTTTTTAATCCCTGCGTCCTGCAACTCTGTTTCCTTTGCACGCTTGAGGGTCATCATTGGTCTTTGTTGAAGAGGCCTGCGAATCTCAGGAGTTATAATGTTGTTGAGTGATCTTGTGTCTCTGATGGAAAAACTGTTAATATTTTGTTAAGCCCTCTGCCCCAGTATGTCACTCCATATAGGGATTTAAAGATAAAGTCCATACTGCAGAAGGGACATAAACATTTCAGGTTCACTGCTCTTGTTCCTATTAGGTATGGTAATTGATAAACTGTAGGCTGGCTGCATGCACATAACAAATAAACTGTAACCAGTAATGCAATCTAAACTACTAAGGCTAACTAAACACGAAGCAATATAGCTGGAATTCATTTTCCAGAACGCAGCGCAGTATCTTTGTCAAGGCGTGCTGGATGTCCGGAATGTCATCACATCTGTGTCCCTTTAACCAGTTGATCTCTGGAAGATTTACCCCCCTTCCTGACCAGGCCTTTTTTTGCAATACGGAACTGCGTTATTTGAACTGATACCAGGATATTTATCCTGTATTAACAGCGCTTGCTTTGTGTAGTGCTAGACCCACTTATACCTCATATGTGCACCCTCTCATCTCTTAATCCAAATGTATATTAAATGAGTACATAAACTAAATTAGAACTGAATCACAGCTATACCAAATATGAGCAAAATCTGTGCAAAAGAATATCATTCAATGTGCTAAAGTGCCCATTCCTTAAACATATTAATATTAAACCTGGAGTCCAAACTTGCTGGATCAAAATTTGCTGTGCAAATATAGAAGTTACTGTGCAAATGTTCATGCAAAATTAGTAAATGTGCAAATTATATAAAATGATGTGGAAAAGTCCCAATATTATAGTTTAAAGTGCAATCCAGTGCATATGTGACTTGATGCTATATCTGATGTTCCATCCACAATAGTATGTCCATCCACATAAAACTTCCAAAGTGCTTGTGCTCACGCCGTGTCCAAACACCATGTGCAGGCATAAAATAAGACTCCCTACTTATCAGACCTCTTTGACTCTCCTGTCATACGACACTGCTTTACTTTAACTGACAATTGCGCGGTCGTGCGGCGCTGTACCCAAATAAAATTGCTGTCCTTTTTTTTCCCACAAACAGAGCTTTATTTTGGTGGTATTATTAAATCATGGACCTGCCTGAATAAGTATTAAATTGAAGTCTCACGCCTTGTTATCTTTTTATAGTCACCAATTTGTGACTTATTTTGCTGAGAAATGCATCAAAATACCTTTTTTCCTCAGTCATTTGTTTCTTCCTGCTCTCACACTGCAGTGTCCTGTGCTGGCAGAGCTGAGTAACGGCCACACCCAAAGGTGGAACTTCTGCTTTAAGTGCTAGTGACCCCCTGACACGCCACAATTGGCATGTCATTTTTTTGGGGGGGGGGGGGGTACCAATTTTTCATAGGTACCCAGCTCCCACTTCCTCTCCTGGCCCCGGAAGAAAGGTCACCTCTCCCCCCTCCCTCCCTGCAATCTTCTGGGACCCGTGACATGTTTTCACAACGTGGCTTGAGCATGCACAGCATGTGCCTGGCTGTGAAGCCACAGTAGTTACACCACAGCTGGAGTACCGATGTTGCCTACCCCTGCCACAGATTATGTGATTTTCTTTCCTGCAACAAAAGAAAATTGCTCTATTCCCCCATCAACACTGACTCCCGCAGCTCTATTGTGTTCTGTTAGTGGGGAGCCTTCCCTGCCGGCAGAACACGACTACTGCTGGCGACTATAGCTGTAGCCGCTGGCAGTAATCACATGCAAAAAATCCAATAGGCTGGTTGTCAAGACCTGGGATTGAACCTGGAACTTCATCTGTGTCTGGCATTGATCCTTCCCACTGAGCTATCTGAGATGCTGGACAGCTCCCTGCCTGATCTGTTGGATATTCTGCCTGGTCCATTATACAACCCTGTCTTATGTCTTGATTGCTGGTGAACCTTGAACTTCTTGCTCCTCCCATGAACTTCCTTTATAAGCCTCTTTGCCAGGTTATTGTGCTTTCTCAGCCAGTGCCTTGCTCTTATCTCCCCTGCTGCTGTCCGGATTTGCTACCATTCGTTATCGACCCTTGGCTTGCTCCACGACTACTCTACTGCCTGATCCCAACCTGCAACTACTCGTTACCGACCTTTTGGCTTGACTACCGACCACGCTCCTGTCTGATCCTTATCTGCTCATCCGCTACTGGACCCCGGTTTGCTAACACCCTGGTGGGGCAATCCTGAGGACCGCGACCTGGTACTGACACGCAGCTAAGTCCATCTCCACCATCAGGAGCTGTGGTGAACACCGGTCGGTACTTAGATTCCGCACCTCAGGTGAGCCTGTGTCATCTGCCAGGGTGACTACGAAACTGCTATAGCAACTGGTCTTCGAGCCTGACGCTTGACCGTGACAGAATAACCTGGCCTAAAACATGGAGGCCGCTATAGCAAACGCTGTGGCTCCTTTCAGGCAGCAAATCGCAGAGTTGCAGAAGTTTGGTGTTACTTACCAAGAAAAATTTGTCGGACTAGAAAATATGGTGAAAGGGCAACATGAAGAGATGCGTGCTCTGCAAAAACAATTGCTGGACCTACGTTCCCGAGATGATGCTAACGCACATATGCCTCCTCCACCCAAGTTTAATGGAGATCGCCGCCATTACAGAGGTTTTCTTAACCAGTGTCGCATATATTTGCAAATGCAACCCTCTGCATTCAATTCTGAAAAACAGAAGGTAATGTTTGTTATCAACCTCCTGACTGGGGAAGCTCTAGCCTGGGCTTCCCCTTACATAGAACAAGACAGTGCCACCCTGAATAATTTCCAGACTTTTGAGGCCGCGATGAATCAGGTTTTTGATGATCCCAACCGCTGTGCTACTGCTGAAGCAGAGTTGCATAGTTTACGGCAGGGTAAACGTTCTGTTGCTGAGTACACTGCGAAATTCAGACGTTGGATCACAGATACCACTTGGAACCCAGCAGTGCAAAAAAGTCAGTTCCGCCAAGGGCTTTCTGAACAGGTAAAAGATGAGCTTGCCAGAGTGGAGACTCCTAATGATCTCAAGGCCTTCATCCAACTATGTATCCGAATTGATCAAAGACTTACAGAAAGGAGGAAGGAGAGACTGGGAATGTTTGGAAGTAATAGTGGCATGCATTTCTCTGCAAATCAATTTGTTCAGAAGGATCTAAGAGCTTCTCCAGATTCTGACACAGCTGAAACTAAGCAGGTTGATACAATTAAGAGATCCATTTCTACTCAGGAGAAAGAGAGAAGACGTTCAGAGAACCTGTGTCTATATTGTGGGGACTCTGGGCATTATGCAGTTAACTGTCCTAACAAAGTTAGAAGAACAATTGCGATGACTGATGTGATAATGCCTGAGCAAATAAACTCTATTACTCAGTCAGTCTCCCCACTGATTCATGAAGAGAATAAAGTCCATTCTGTACTATCTCATTTTATCATCCCTATTAAACTTATCTCTGAGGGTATTGAAATTCCTTGTTCTGCTATGCTGGACTCTGGGGCTGGGGGGAACTTTATGGACATAGAATTTGGCCACAGTAATAATATCCAAACGAGAAATAAGTCTGCTCCTATCGATATGGAGACGGTCGATGGTTCACCCTTAACTTCAGGACCTGTTACCCATGAAACAGTCCCATTGGTACTGCAGTTTGAAGCTAACCATCACGAGACCATCAGTTTTCAGCTGATTACGTCACCTAAATTTCCTGTCATCCTGGGTATTCCTTGGTTTTCCACCTATAACCCCTCCATCAACTGGGAAGCACGGATTGTAGACTTTACATCACCCCATTGTGAGGAATTCTGTAGGGAACCTTGTCAAACAAGTTCTTTGCCGGTCAAGGAATCACAGGTGGATGTGGTTACTATGCAGTCATATGACAACCTGCCTCCAGGACCTTGAGTACTATAACACCTCCGTCCAACAGTATACTGACGTATCATTGGTGTAGGTGGACACTAAGGAACTGGCCGTTTCTTGAACAAACTGTTCCAAGGGATGTCTTAAGGAGTGTTACCCCACTACATTTCAGATGTTAGGCACGAAGGGTCAACTACCTCCCCAATATCCACCTTTTGGTTCCTTATGGGTCCTACTGTCCTTTAAATCCACTGCATTAGTCGACTTTTGACTACCAGAGCACTACCAATCGAAGTTTGACGTCATGGTTACCCTGACAAAGTACCCATTGTCCAGGACTTCAATTCCCACTTGGTAGCTGGCAGAGGTA
>BLSH010494947.1:3496973-3530910 GCA_018402905.1 Glandirana rugosa | reverse complement strand
ACTGCGACACAGAGAAGGTTTTTTTACCTTCATGCATAGAATGCATGAAGGTAAAAAAAACTTGAGCCTTTAGGACCACTTTAAGGCTACTTTCACACTGAGGCGGCAGCGATAAAACCCCGCTAGTTTTAGCGGAGTTTTACCAGCGATAGGGCTCCGCTATGCGGGCAGGAGCGCCGTGCTTTTAACCCCCCACAAGGGGTTAAAAGTGCCGGCGCTCTGTGCTACCGAGGCGGTGTGCAGCCGCATCGGAACCGCTTGCCATTCATTTCAATGGTAGGGGCGGTAGAGGAGGGGTATATACACCGCTCCCCTCACCGCCCCAAAGATGCTGCTTGCAGGACTTTTTGTAACGTCCTGCAAGCGCACCGCCCCAGTGTGAAAGCACTCAGGGCTTTCCCATTGGGGTGGATTGGGGGGACTTTTGAGGCGCTTTACAGATGCTATTTTTAGCTAAATAGCGTCTGTAAAACGCTTCAGCGTGAAAGTAACCTAAAGCTGCACTCCAAGTTCACTAAGACTTTAAATAGCTTATTTGGACCAAACTGGTCCAAACAAACTATTTCCTTTACTAACACATGCCTCTTCTTTTCCGGCAAACACATTATTCCCAACACATTCCTGTAGAATGGCTGTGAATGTAGATGGGAGTTGCAGCGACCACTGGCTGGAGACCGAAGACATTAAAAGCGAACGTTTGTCACCAGCACACCACAGATATCCAGAACGGTCCAAAATTGTATTCAGTGATTACATCATAAAACTGAAGCAAGGTTCGGGAGCCACGCAGGACCCCTTCATCAGTCATGTCGCGGATATCCGTGGTGTGCTGGTGACATGTTTTGGAGGGATATGGACTTCTCGTCTTGTTCCCAGTAAAGAATCGAGTCTGAGCTCAGCCATTCATTAGAGGCCTTCTCTTTTTATGGATACAAGGCTTCCTCTGAATGACAGAGGTGGATAACATAACGATTTCCACCTCGGCCTATCAGAGGAAGCTTTGTATTCATTTATAAAATACAAAGCTTCCTGTGAACTGCTGAGCAGCACTCAGCCTGACTAGATATCGTGAGGTCCCTGCGCTACCCAAAATCTAAAACAGGTGAAGATGGATAAATAAAATAGAATGGGTGATCTCACTAGATGATCCGTGTGTGTATATTAAACCAACTGCCGCAGTACTTAGTATTGTACACAATTAATACTCAAGGACAAATAAATAGCAGAGTGCTGTGCAATTAGTATGAATACACAGCTCTATCCAGTCTGGGTGATATGATTATCAAATAAAGTGCCAATAATTGATAAAGTGACTAAGTGCATAAATACATATAAAACCTGTACACCAATAAAGGTCAAATGAGTCTCTCAATGTGCTGAATACCAAACAAATAATAAACAGTGCCTTAGTGCAATAAATTGTGCAAAAATGAATAAATAGGCAACATATAGAATATGACACAATATGTAACTGCATGCTCAGATCCAGGTGACATTCAGATGACTATGTTAGAGTGTCTCTTAAAACAGTCCCACTAAGTTCCAGCACGTGCCTTAGTGCTTCACAAAGTGCTCAAATGGGTCCATAAGGTGCTTAAAGTAGTGCAATTGGAGACAATCTGGTGGGTTGCTCTGCACGCCACCAGGGGGCCTTCCGTGGTGGTATTATCCCCAACCGTGTTCTCAAAACTCTCACCTCCAAAACGCAACACTTGCGACTTCAGCTATGTATCAAGCTGCAACACAGGATCTGTCCCTTTAAGGTCGTGCTTCAGTCAGCTGCTTTAGCTCCTGTCCCGCCTCTGTCCTACGGTGATGTCTAGCATCACATCTCCCCCTCACAGACCTGGGCAGAAAGAATAGGCTCCCATAGTGCAGAAATGTTAATAAAACCAATTTATTATATAAAAAACTGCTTACATTAAAATGGAATGAACGAGCGTATTTAATAACATCGGCGTTGCCGTCTCTCACTATACTTCCAGTATACGGTACGTTCCGGTCCTACACGTTACGTCACGTCACGTCACCCTGATGAAGTCATGTGACGTGACGTAACGCGTAGGACCAGAACGTACTGAATACCGGAAGTATAGTGAGAGACGGCAACGCCGATGTTATTATTGAATACGCTCGTTCATTCCATTTTAATGTAAGCAGTTTTTTATATAATAAATTGGTTTTATTAACATTGCTGCACTATGGGAGCCTATTCTTTCTACCCATGTCTGTGAGGGGGAGATGTGACGCTAGACATCACCGTAGGACAGAGGCCTGACTGAAGCACGACCTTAAAGGGACAGATCCTGTGTTGCAGCTTGTTGATACATAGCTGAAGTCGCAAGTGTTGCGCTTTGGAGGTGAGAATTTTAAGAGCACGGTTGGGGATAATACCACCACGGAAGGCCCCCCGGTGGCGTGCAGAGTAACCCACCAGATTGTCTCCAATTGCACTACTTTAAGCACCTTATGGACCCATTTGAGCACTTTGTGAAGCACTAAGGCACGTGTTGGAACTTAGTGGGACTGTTTTAAGAGACACTCTAACATAGTCCTCTGAATGTCATCTGGATCTGAGCATGTAGTTATATATTGTGTCATATTCTATATGTTGCCTGTTTATTAATTTTTGCACAATTTATTGCACTAAGGCACTGTTTATTTTTTATTTGTTTGGTATTCAGCACATTGAGAGACTCATTTGACCTTTATTGGTGTACAGGTTTTATATGTATTTATGCACTTAGTCACTTTATCAATTGTTGGCACATTGTTTGATCATCATATCACCCAGACTGGATAGAGCTGTGTATTCATACTAATTGCACAGCACTCTGCTATTTATTACTCAGCCTGACTAGATTCATTTCTGGCGACGGGATGGGAAGTCCCCAGACTGCAGCAGGAACACAGCTGCTACAATTGTTAGTAAAAGGAAAGAGTTTGATTGGACCAGCTTGGACTATACTGTCCGTTTAAGACCCATCATCTGCTCATGAGTTTATTGAGAATTTAAATGACGTCAAGATCCCACACCACTACAGACCCAATTTTGTTTACCACTCATTTGGCACTTTATATTTAGGATTTATAACCTGGCACGCTGTCTAAAACCAAAAGGTGGACCTGGAGCAAGGTTTTAAAGTAAACCTAACAAGTCTTAAAAATTACCCTTTGCCTTTCTTAACACTTATACTTACTAACCCGTGCAAGAAACAAGTATATACTTACCTATGTTCAGCCTGCTCCGGTCATGTGATCCAGCAGCTCCCCAGTGTCAGTCAGCAGTGGCGGCAGGGAAGAAGAGGGAGCGCTGACAACAGATGGACCATGGGGGCCTATGGGTGATGTCACTGATCCCACAATTCCCAGCTGTTGTTGAGTGCTCTCTCCTCTCCCCTGGAGCCACCAAAGGTTGACAAAGGGGATCAAGTGACTGGGCCGGAGCAGGCTGAAAATAGGTAAGTACAGTGCCCTGAAAAAGTATTCACACCCCTTGACATTTTCCACATTTTCTCATGTTACAACCAAAAACGAAAAGGTATTTTATTGGAATTTTATGTTATAGAACAACACAGTAGCACATAATTGTGAAGTGGAAGGAAAATGATAAATGGTTTTCAATTTTTTTTTTACAAATAAATATGTGAAAAGTGTGGGGGGGCATTTGTATGGCGCCCCCCTGAGTCAATACTTTGTAGAACCGCCTTTCCATGCAATTACAGCTGCAAGTCTTTTTGGGGAAATCTCTACCAGCTTTGCACATCTAGAGAGGACATTTTTGTTCATTCTTCTTTGCAAAATATCTCGAGCTCTGTCAGATTGGATGGAGAGCGTCTGTGATCAGCAATTTTCATGTCTTGCCACAGATTCTCAATTGGATTTAGGTCTGGACTGTGACTGGGCCATTCTAACACATGAATATGCTTTGATCTAAATCATTCCATTGTAGCTCTGGCTGTATGTTTAGGGTCGTTGTCCTGCTGGAAGGTGAACCTCCGCCCCAGTCTCCCCACAGCATGATGCTGCCACCACCAAGTTTCACAGTGGGGATGGTGTGTTCAGGGTGACGGGCAGTGTTAGTTTTTTTGCTTTTAGGCCAAAAAGGTAAATTTTGGTCTCATCTGACTAGACCACCTTCATCCACGTTTGCTGCGTCCCCCACATGGCTTCTCACAAACTGCAAATGGGACATCTTATGGCTTTCTTTCAACAATGGCTTTCTTCTTGCCACTCTTCCATAAAGGCCAGATTTGTGGAGAGCACGACTAATAGTTGTCCTGTGGACAGATTCTCCCACCTGAGCTGTGGATCTTTGCAGTTCCTCCAGAGTTACCATGGGCCTCTTGGCTGCTTCTCTGATGAATGCTCCCCTTGTCCGGCCGGTCAGTTTAGGTGGACGGCCATGTCTTGGTAGGTTTGCAGTTGTGCCATGCTCTTTCCATTTTCAGATGATGGATTGAACAGAGCTCTGTGAGATGTTCAAAGCTTGGGATATTTTTTTATAACCTAAACTGGCTTTAAACTTCTCCACCACTTTATCCCTGACCTGTCTGGTGTGTTCCTTGGCCGTCATGATGCGGACTGTACAGTTAGGGTCTTTTCACATGGGCTTTCCGCCCGGCGGACTCCATTTTGCTCAGCGGGAGATCAATCCGCTGATCCCTGCTGAGCAGGCGGATGACAGGTCCGTCTCTGCTTACTGTGCCGAGACAGACCTGTTAGAGCCCTGCTCTCCTCTATGGGGAGATCGGATGAAAACGGTCTGCCTGTCTGTTTTCATCTGATCCTGTCCGATCCGCCAAACGGATGGAAATTAGGGTTTCCATCCATCTGGATTTCATGGACAGGATCGGATAGCAGCGGGTGTCAAAGGATATGTTACCGCTGACATCAGCTGCCACATAGAGGTGAATGCGGCTGAGTGAGGCTCCTATCAGTTCCGCCTGAAAAACTGACAGACGGACCTCATCGGAAAGCCCGTGTGAAAGGGGCCTAAGGTTCTCTAACAAACCTCTGAGGGCTTCACAGAATAGCTGTATATATAATTACACACAGGTGGACTCTATTTACTAATTAGGTGACTTCTGAAGGCAGTTGGTTCCCCTAGATTTTAGCTAGGGGTATCAGAGTAAAGGGGGCTGAATACAAAGGTGTGTCACTTTTCAGATATTTGTAAAAAAAAACTTTGAAATTCATTTTCTTGGTTGTAACATGATACAATGTGGAAAATGTCAAGAGGTATGAATACTTTTTCAAGGCACTGTAGCCCATCCTATTGATTCCTGGGATATTCGCATCATCAATCCCAGGAATCTCCGGGCATCCTAAGTTTGTAACATCGCCTTATTTCCAGTCTGGAAATTACGCGATCAGGAGGAGTTTAGGCACCCTTTTTTTTTTAAAAAATGTCCTGGAAAAGAATGGACACCGGCTTCAGGTGACCACAGCTGCGATGGCCGATGCAGGGGATAATAAAGAACATTTTTGGCAAGTACTTATTAAATGGATGTGAATGAGAATATCCGAATTAGATGCAGCGATGCATAAGAGTTAAAGTTTTGGCTAGGGGACTGTAGCTCCTCAGGCTCCCCCCTTTAGCACAGGGGAAGGCTAAAGCACAAGAAACCGGCTCTAAACCTACAATGTATCCTAACATTCTATTCTATTATAGGACCAGCAAAGCTCTGGAATGTTGTGTATAGGAAAGGTGTCACCCATAGAATGGGGCGGAACCTAAGGTTCCCTATGATGTGTGTCTTGAAGCTTCAAAAATACCAATTGGGCTGTAGATGTCAGTGGAGGCGATGGAGTACACATGGAACGAACAGAGAATCACTGAACGGGGGTGACCGCCAGATAACGGAATGCCATTGGACAGTAACTTGCACATGTTCCACTCATGTCATAAAAACATAAAACGTCTTAAAGCTCCATGAACTTCTTCCAAGGAACCCTGCATGTGATTAAGGAGGACTTAATGTAGATCTGAACCCTAACTGGATGGCATTTAGCTAGCCCTGTGTAGCATAGGCAACTGCTGTGTGTTTTTTGGACAAAATTCTGTTTCTACCCTTTTATCTCAGATATGCTGATCTACTCCAGGCTCTTTTAGCCACTTCCCATCTGCGTGCACTGGCTGCACATCGTGGCCTGCATAGCGTGTGTGCATACAGTGTCCGCCAGTGCATACATTGTTTGTAAGCCCCGGTTCACACTGGTGTGACTTGGCATGCAATTTGCAACACATGGAGTTGCATGACAAGTGAAAGCACATTCATTTCAATGGCGGCTGTTCCAATCAATGCAACTTTTAAAAAGGTTCCCGTACTACTTTGATGCAACTTCAATATGACTTGAGTGCCCTAGACTCTAATGTCGAACGAAAGTCGCAAACAAGCCGCACTGGAAATCACATGACAATGGGGTTGCAGCAGTGTGAACCAAGGCTGAAGGAGTACAATTGGGAGACAGTTGTCACCCCTTAACAGGAAGTGCCTGTAAAAGGACCTGATGGCAGGATCACCAGGTATAATTTATTGGCAGCTGCAAGTTGAAAAACAGTGATATTATTAAGTTAAAGCTTACATGAGATGGTACAGTGTTTCCCCGAAAATAAGACCTACTGTTATTTTATAGGAGGGCTGCAATATAAGCCCTACCCTGAAAATAATCCCTAGTTTAAAATGCTTGTAAAATCCTATAATCCACTCTATTACAGTAGTATATAATGTACAATGTGTGTGTTTCTGTAATATAATTGTGCAAAATACCTTCGGTACAGCGATGCTTGGCGCTCAGGTGACCTCCCGCTGCTCTACTCCTCTTCTCCCAGGTGTCAGTGGGGGATCTTGGCCCCCCCTGCAGTGCCCGGAGCAGGAAGAGAGCTCCAGCGGGTCACGGAAGTGCTGAGTGGCGCTATAACAAGGTATTTTGCACAATTATATTACAGAAACGCCCACATTGTACATTATATACTATTGTAATAGAGTGGATTATACGATTTTACAAGCATCTTAACTCAGTTTCCACTGGGGATTCCTGACAGGCAGGGAGGGAGAGGGGGAGAGAAGACAGCACATTACGTGGTAACACCTACCCCGAAAATAAGCCCTACTGTGATTTTTTTTTGCCATAATTATTATAAGACCCGGGATTATTTTCGGGGAAACGCGGTAGAGATTGGGTTAGGGTCTACTTTAAAGTGTACAACGTCCTTGTCATGTAAACACAGTGAGAACAACCATTTTCTTAGCCAAATCACAGTGATAGGCTGCACTTTCATTCCCATTGGCTCAGCTGACAAATAGCTGCCATCGCTGTGGCCAGGTGTCCACTATCAACTTAAAGGAACCCACAAAAAAGTAATGCACCCTTAAATGGGGCAACCCAGCCAAAAGAGCCTGGATCCAAAAATGAACTTATATTGAGTGTTGCATTTCCAAGCTTAGTGGATACAGCTTTGTCTTGCTTTGGTCCCCCTTGCACACTTCTGGTCCCCCTTGCACACTTGTGGCCCCCCTTGCACACTTGTGGTTTTAGTATTTTCTTGGCAGACATGAGGTAGGAGGGTCCAGCTATTTTGAACATTCCTCTTACTGAGGCTGATGTATTGGCACATGCTTAGGAAATGGCAGGAATGTTCCTAGAGTAATAATTTTTAAGATATGGGTTTTAGTCAAGGTTGCCCAGATTTCTCAAATTTAGATGGAATACCCTTTTTAGGGCCCAATCCATTAAGGTAACACAGCCCCAATGCACCACTACTGTGAACTGTGATGCATTATCCCAGAAATAATGTTGCTTATCTCTCTCCAGGTCTATTCCTATGTGCTAGCAGCACATTCAAAATGAAAGGGCTGCCTTAAATGCACAGTAATGCATGGCAAAAATGGGGGAGATTTATTAAAACTGGAGAGTGCAAAATCTGGTGCAGCTCTGCATAGTAACCAATCAGCGTCCAGGTTTTTTTTTTTCCCAAAGCTTAATTGAACAGGCTGAAGTTAGAAGCTGATTGGCTACCACCAGGGCTTTTTTCCCAATGGGAACGCGGGGCAACGCAGGTCTGGCACCTCCAGCACTGAATGTATGTAATGGCAAGTGGGGCTGTGCTGGAGGATCTATTGATGCTGGCTGCTAGGGGATCTATTTTTGAAGGGGGGTTCTGTTGTTGCGGATGGGGATCTATTGTTGCAGGGGGTGGGTCTTATGTTGCTGCAAGGGATCTACTATTGAGGTAGGGCTCTATTGTTTTTAGCTGCTGGGGGGGGGGGTATTGATTCTGGCTGCGGGGAGATCTGTTGCTGCTGCAGGGGGTATATTGTTGCTAGGGGGGGGGGATGTTTTGTTGAAGGTGGTTCATTGTTGATGAGGGGGGATCTACTGTTGCCGGCGATCTATTTTACGTCTTTTCTTGTTATCATTCACAAGTTCCATACAAATTACTTAGTAACACAAATGTTACATGCTTCTGTATTCTCTAAAAGGGGTGGTCATGGGAGATGGATAGGGAGTGGAACCAAAGATTGTTGCTCGGGGGTGGGTAGGGGCGGAGACAAGGGGTGACTTAGAAAGGGGGGGTTCCCGCACCTATTCTCTGAGAAAAAAAAGACCTGGCTACCACACACAGCTCCAAAAGATTTTAGCATTAGTAAATCAATCCCAATGGGGGAGATTTACTAAAACTGGAGCACTTAGAATCTGGTACAGCTGTGCATGGTAGCCAATCACCTTCTAACTTCACCTTGTTCAATTAAACTTTCACAATAAAACCTGAAAGCTGATTGGTTTCACCAGATTTTGCACTCTCTAGTTTTAGTAAATCTCCCCCAATCTGCATTAATGTGTAAATTGCACGTAAAGTGTGAATGGGCCCTAAAGCTCTACTTCGGCCAAATCATTTTACCTTGCTTTTAGATCGGGGGAGGATTACAGCCCCTGTTAGGTTTTAATTGCCTATTGTGTCCTGATGATGAGATTTCACCTCACTTCCTATCAGATCTCTCCAATGGGAACACAGATAAAAACACATTTTAGCAGCATGAGGAAAGGTTGGATGTTCCAACAATGGTTTTTATTGCTGTCCCTGTTTGCTTGTCTCAGTGACAACTCCCCCTCCCCTTTCTTGATTTGGTCTCACATGTGCCGGAAGGGTGGGGGAAAATCTCCTTATTGAGGTCACAGGCAGAAATGTTAAGACAACAACAAAAAAAATTTGGCTGGCGTTAGAATTTAAAGTTGGCTTTCCAATCTATGTAATAAGTAAATGTAATATATTGCAGCTTATCAGTCCTTATAAGCAGAGGGTGCATTCTTTTTTCAAGCTTTTTTCCTCTTTATTTTTTACCCAATAATCCTGCCAATAGCACACTTCCTGTCCCTGGGTAGCTACACTAATTTCTCCCCTTTATCAACGGAGGGAGCAATGTGTGGTATTCAAACATGTCAGCCTCTGTTCATCTCTGTTATCGTAACAGTAGGGTGTTAGACATCAACTTCTACTTTATTACCATTAGGCTCACCACAGAAGTTACAATTTGATTGTACAATCTCCTTTAGAGAGTGAGATCCCAAGTCGCATGACAAGAAATCCCATGTTAGCCAATGAGAACGGTCTTAATTAGAACTACTGAAGCCGCTCCGACTTTAGAAAGGTTCCTGTACTACTCCAAGGTGACTGTGCCCATAGACTTTAATGGAAGTCAACTCCAAGTCGGATTCTCATCTATATTGACGTGATTTGGATCCAACATTAGAAAATGATTAGAGAGAGGAGAAAATCCCAGATGCCGCATATTCACTTGCTAAAATGACAGCCTCAGCCTGGGCTCCTGCCAGGCCACGTCTCCAACGCGTTTCGCTCCACTCCTTGGAGCTTAATCATGGGGAATAGTAAATGAATACCCAGGCATTCCCTTAGAGTCGCTTCAAAGTTACTTCAAGTCGTACCCAAGTCACTAGCAAATCACCAGGAAGTCACTTGCCAAAGTTGCACCGTAAGTCGCGCGACTTTCAGGTCATGGCAGTGTGAACCGAGCCTTAGATCTACCAACAACCATAATTGTTCATGGGGACCTCAAAGGTCCACTCCAAATCGATTTTGTCTGTAGTCTCAATATATTTAGGATGTGGTCCTCTATGTATTTAGCCCTCCACCACTCAACAGAAGTTCTACCAACAACTATGCAGTCAAAGACTGGATATAAATTGAATGGATAGATTAGGTGGGTCTTCATATAACATAGTTTTGGTAAATCCAAACTTGATTGTACAGAGATTGTACAGTCAGATGGTAACATACATGGTGACCCTTACATATAGTTTACAAAAAATAAGATTATTTTGTTTTCAGTTCTGCTCAAGGGACGAGGATATGATATTTCTGGCAAGAGCAAGAGGTATTTTTTGTACTCCATTAAAATTTTCTTAATCTAAAAAGGGAAACGAATGCAGCCACCACATCCAAGGACTGGTAATCTGCAATAAATAGCATTATTGGTTTTTGGGTGTACCTATCCTTTAAGCATCCACTTTCCCGGAAATGTCAAACATTACAAAAAAAATGTAGTTCCTCTTTTCCTAAAGACTTGTTAAATTGTTGTTTTCACCCTGTCTATGTTCCAGCGAACCCAGAATATAACCTTTAGATCTTAGGTTATGGTCTTCACATCCAAGCACCCTCTCTCGGCTGTGAACTCCTCCATTTTTGCGTAGCCCCAGTAACAGCAGTGTCTGCATTGGAATGACATCGACATTATAACTCCTAAAAATAAGGATAGAAATTCTTTTTTTTTTTTCTTAAGCTCTGGTTACAAACGTACAAAACGTATAAAAAAAAGTCTGTTCAGTTTATTTTTACGTCTCCTCTTCCCCTGATGACAATCGCGTGAAAGGAATGTTCCGTAGCGAGGGTTTACGGCTGAATCGTAGATACTGCGGTAGCTTCCTATCTGAGTGACCCACTTTCTCGGCTCTGTTGTTTTTATTCCACCATCGATGTCACAGGCTCCGTGCTGTTGCTAATTGGTTACCTGAGATTGCTGACCTACTTCTGCTCGGTCACGTCTCAGGCCGGCCAGTGGACTACAAACCTTTGCTAGCAAATGTGTAACCGCGTGCTTGCAAACGCAGCCGTCCGCCGTATCTTCCTTTCTGTTGCTCTCCCGGGTTGGGCTTTCAGGAATGACCGTCATTTCTCACTAACCTGGAAGGAAAAAAAAAAAAGGTAAGAAAAAAAAAAAAAAATAGCTACAAAAAAGCCCAAATTTACAACTCGATAATTGCGCTTCTTGTTTGTTCATAATAATGGTGTAGAGCACAAAAACGGCAAATATACACTAAATATATTTCTATATGTATGTAACAAGGGATATAATATTTTCTGAAACCGGTTTTACTTATCTGATTGTAATCACGCTATTATACTGTGAGGGGAGAAAGTATGTGATCCCCTGCTGATTTTGTATGTTTGCCCTGTGACAAAAGAAATGATCGGTCTATAATTATAATGTTCGGTTTATTTTAACAGTGAGAGACAGCATAACGACAAAAATATCCAGAAAAACGCATTTCAAAAACATTATAAATTGATTTGCATTTTAATGAGTGAAATAAGTATTTGACCCCTTCGCAAAACATGACTTAGTAGTTGGTGGCAAAACCCTTGTTGGCAATCACAGAGGTCAGACGTGTCTTGTAGTTGGCCACCAGGTTTGCACATCTCAGGAGGGATTTTGTCCCAATCCTCTTTGCAGATTCTCTCCAAGTTATTAAGGTTTTGAGGCTGACTTTTGGTAACTCGAACCTTCAGCTTCCTCCACATATTTTCTATGGGATTAAGGTTTGCAGACTGGCTAGGCCACTCTAGGACCTTAATGTGCTTCTTCTTGAGCCACTCCTTTGTTGCCTTGGTCGTGTGTTTTGGGTCACTGTCATGCTGGAATACCCATCCATGACCCATTTTCAATGCCATGGCTGAGGGAAGGAGGTTCTCAACCAAGATTTGATGGTTGATGGCCCCGTCCATCGTCCCTTTGATGTAGTGAAGTTGTCCTGTCCCCTTAGCAGAAAAAACCCCAAAGCATAATGTTTCCACCTCCATGTTTGACGGTGGGGGTGGTGTTTTCTTGGGGTCATAGGCAGCATTCCTTCTCCTCCTCCAAACATGGCGAGATGATTTGATGCCAAATTTGATTTTGATCTCATCTGACCACAGCACTTTAACCCCGTTCTCCCCTGAATCATTCAGATGTTTATTATCAAACTTCAGACGGGTTTCTACATGTACTTTCTTGAGCAGGGGGACCTTGCAGGTGCTGCAGGGCTTCAGTCCTTCACAGCGTAGTGTTACAAATTGTGTTCTTGGTGACTATGGTCCTAGCTGCCTTGAGATCATTGACAAGATTCCCCTGTGTAGTTCTGGGCTGATTCCTCACCGTTCTCCATGATCACTGAAACTCCATGAGGTGAGACTTTGCATGGGGCCCCAGACCGAGGGAGATTGACAGTTATTTTGTGTTTCTTCCATTTGCAAATAATCGCACCAACTGTTGTCACCCTCTCACCAAGCTGCTTGGCGATGGTCTTGTAGCCCATTCCATGTGTAGGTCTACAATCTTGTCCCTGACATCCTTGGACAGCTCTTTGGTCTTGGCCATGGTGGAGAGACTGGAATCGGATTGATTGCTTCTGTGGACAGGTGTCTTTTATACAGGTAACAAGCTGAGAATAGGAGCACTCCCTTTATGAGTGTGCTCTTAATCTCAGCTTGTTATCTGTATAGAAGACACCTGAGAGCCAGAAATCTTGCTGATTGATAGGGGATCAAATGCTTATTTCGCTCATTAAAATCCAAATCAATTTATAACTTTTTTAAAATGCGTTTTTCTGGATATTTTTGTTGCTATTCTGTCTCTCACTGTTAAAATAAACCGACCACTGAAATTATAGACTGACCGTTTCTTTGTCAGTGGGCAAACATACAAAATCAGTAGGGGATTCAATACTTTTTTCCCTCACTGTATATGACCACACTCTGGTATATGTACTCTTGGCACTATAAATACACCATAAGCAATGGCTCTTCTTAGCCACAAGATGTTCTCCCTCTTCTGGGTTGAATGACATGCAACGTCACTGAACTCATAAGAAAAGACTGTAAATGCAAAATACAGGGTGAAAGAAAAACTCCCCAGATGCCGCACATTGACAAAACCCAACAGTCTCTGTAGTAAAAGCAGCCTCAGCCCAGGCCACACCTTCCAACGAGTTTCAACCTCTATGACTAAGCCCCGTGGGCAGGGTGAAACGTATTGGGTTGTGGCCTGGGCTGATGCTGTTTTTGCTACAGAGACTATCAGGTTTTGTCGGTGTGCTGCATCTGGGTACTTTTCTTTCACACTGCATTCATTGAGCTAAGACGGGCTCTTCCCTAGCCTGCACCCTCAGTGGGAGTCACGAAACATGGACAAGACAGGAGCCTGGAGCGGCACCCCTAATCTTTTTGGTGTGGGTTCACTGTAAGTACAGAATGTCATGGCCCCGCCCCTTGAGCACAGAGCCCTGCACTCACAGTTCACTGATGCCGAGAGTAGCACTGATATCACCATGTTATCTTTGCTCTCTGTATCATCTTGGACCATCCACCGCTAGGGTGAGACCAAAGAGCATGTCACATGACCAGTCAGGCGACATCAAAAAAAGGTAATAAGTGAAAAAAGAAAAAAGGGATTCAATATCCTATGCAGCATGGAGATGGGCTTGAACCCTCTCTCAGCTACAAACTTTGTACAAAGTTTTCAGGCATGGTTACCCATGTTAAGCGAATGCTAATCTACATTCCATTTTAGAACCCAACTGAGCATGCCCCTGGTTCTTAGACTGCATTGCCACTGACAGCTGCTGATCTGACACTAATGTTTGGGAGCAAATCAGTGCGGTTCCTGACCATGTGATCACCATGACAGCCAATCATGGTGTTCACATGATGTTTGTTTACAAACATACTTACTTGGCTGCAGCTGTCCTCATGCCTTACCCAGAAAGAATAAAAGTGACAGCTGCAGCCAGAAGACACCGTGTAAACCTGGGTACAAATGTCAGGGGAGTATTCAGTTGCTGATGTTAGCATACCAACACAGGACCATGGGTGCGTTGGGTCATGCAACCCAGAGCACAGAGAATATCCTTCTTATGATGGACCGGGACATTTATGCAAATTTTAATACTCCTACCCACTTTCCCTTATTGCTTAAAAGAGAAATAGGGAAATACCAAGCAAACATATATACTCACCTGTATGGCTGCAGCATGGTTCTGTGCTGCAGCTGTTCCGTCAGCATTAAGACCCAGACCCGAGCGATCACATAACTGTTGATTTCTCAGTTTTTGGTCTTCGGTGAGCAGATTGTGGTCACAGACAGCTCAAATCTTGGCCGGTTCTGCAAAAACCGGCGGAGATTCGAACCATGTATGGGCAGGATGAATGTGCCAATATGATCGACTGATCAATCTGGGGACAGTTTTTACTTGCGATTATCGCTGGAGGCTGCTATAGCTGCTAGCAATAATCACTGTCTTCTCCCTGTGGGGATGGCTTCCCCCGACCCCGCCAGGAGAAGACAATGTCTCGACAGGAGGGATTCCCCTGTCAGCACTGTCTGTGTTGATGTGGTAATCTAAATATACCTGTAGTATACCCATATTATATCTAAATGACTAGGAAAGAAATTCACACCATCTATGGCCTGCTGTAGTCACCGGCTCTGTGCTCTGCACTTCCAGTGCTCACTGGAGCTCTGGGCTGTGGAGGGGGCGGAGGCGGCAAGCTCAGGCTCTCATTCTTCCGCCATCGGCCAGGCATCTTGGTGAATCCTGAGATTATTGCCTGGATCCCTGCAGTGCCTGGACTGGTTCTGTGATGTCAGCCTGAATCTGGATCATAGGAGTGCAAAAATAAGTGCATTCCTGTGCTCAATAGGAGAAGTATGACCAAAAAGCATTGGGCATACTTTTCCTTTATAGTGGGCATCTGTAAGGCACTGCTCCCTGCAGTACTAAAGACCATCTTATACTAGGAGGAGAGAAAGAGGACCCCACATCATGTGACTGGCCTGGAAGACTACTGGAAGACCGGAAGACTACTGGGAAAGAGGCATGTATAGTTTTTTTTTTTTTTTAAAGATTTAAGATCAAGATGAGGGAGTTGAAATGTTTCCACATCAAAAAGATTTCCCCCTCTATTCTTGTTTGGTGACAACTGTGATATTTTGCATTTCTCATTACTTCCCGACCTGGTGACAACGGTCCGTAAGGGAAATGAAGATGGTTAAGCACCACAGTGGAAACAATAGCGATAAAAACCTAAGCTGATAACAACCTTCTATCCCCCTTCCCTTACCCTATCCAAAACTCTGTTACCATTAACAGTCAAGCAAAGAGACCAGAAATCATTGCATTCTATTTTATTCTTAGATCATTTCACTTACTCAGAATCTGCAGACATCTCAGAGATGCTGTGTGACGTAGCAGAATGAGGTGTGGAGGAGCACAACATGGATGGAGTTGAGGAGTTTTGTACGGGAGGGTTGGCTGCCTGTTGGGTGGGATTTGTGGAGGAAAGGACCGACGTGTTAAATGAGGCAAGGATTGATGAGAGAATATCTAGCTGTTCGGTAGATGGATGGCGACTGGGAACAGTGTCTAGGTTTTCTCTGGAAGGCTGTCTTCTAGAAAGGGGTTGTAGATTGTCCCTAGACGGAAGCCTTTTGGAAAGAGTCTCCAAATTATCTCTAGAGAGTTGCCTTCTAGAAAGAGGGTCTACGTTATCATTTAAGGTTTGTGTACTAGGCACTGTGTCCAGATGTTCTCTGGAATTGGATCTTCTGGATAAAAAGTCTAATTGCTCCCTTGAAGGTTGCCTAGATGAAGCTAGCTGGTCTCTTGAAGGCTGTCTCCTAGACAAGACATCTAATTGTTCCCTAGAAGTCTGTCGGTTAAGTAAAGAGTCCATTCGCTCTCTAGGTACTTGCCGACTTGGCATTGTATTTACCCACTCTCTTGCGAGCTCTCTTACTGGCCCGGGGTCAAGCTGCTCTCTTGACCCGTATCTGTTGTGTAACGCTTCTAGATGTTCTCTAGAAGCGTGCCTCCTAGGCACCAAATTGATGTCCAGCCTTTCGTTTCTTAAGTCAGATTGCTCTAAATGTTCCCTTGACCCATGCCGACTTGGTATACTTTCCAAGTGTTCCCTTGAACCATGTCGACTTGGGATCATTTCCAGGTGCTCTCTTGAGCCGTGCCTGCTTGGTATAGTATCTAGCTGGTCCCTGGAGCCGTGTCTACTGGGTACAGCTTCCAGGAGCTCCCGTGAATTATTCCTGCTCAGGTGCTCTTTAGAAAGCTGCTTTCGCATCAGCATGTCCAGCTGTTCTCGAGAAGAATATCTGCTGGTGGGTTGAGAAAGGCTGCCAGCCCCAGAATGCATTCTGCCATAGGAGGCAGCCGGAACTGCTCTGTGGCCCAAAGTGGAGGTTTTATACCAGGATAATTCATTGGTCATCCTACCCAAGCCCTGTGGGTATTGAAGACGGTTCTTCAAGATGCCTAGGAGGGAATAAAGTCAGACAATTAGGCAATACCTTACAAACTGTCTGCAGTGAGTTTCTGTACCTCTAGATCAGGGGTCTCCAAACTTCCTACACAAAGGGGCAGTTTTTTGCCTTTAAGATCTAAGGAGGGCTGGGCTGTAGCCAATGAGAGTAGAAAGGCCCCAGCACTGATGGGAGTCCACAATGTCTCAGGCTTGGTGGTCAGTGTGATTTAAAATATGTGGTCCGTAGGAGGAGAAATAATGTCCTATCATTGGTATTAGTGGCAGGATAAGTGCACTATCGGTGTCAGTGGGAGGAATAGTGCCCCATCATTGGTATCAGTTGGAGGAATATTGCCCCATCATTGGTATCAGTGGGAGGAATAGTGTCCCATCATTGGTATCAGTTGGAGGAATAGTGTCCCATCATTAGTATCAGTGGGAGGAATAGTGCCCCGTCATTGGTATCAGTTGGAGGAATAGTGCCCCATCATTGGTGTCAGTGGGAGGAATAGTGCCCCATCATTGGTATCAGTTGGAGGAATAGTGCCCCATCATTGGTGTCAGTGGGAGGAATAGTGCCTCATCATTGGTATCAGTTGGAGGAATAGTGTCCCATCATTGGTATCAGTTGGAGGAATAGTGTCCCATCATTGGTATCAGTTGGAGGAATATTGCCCCATCATTGGTATCAGTGGGAGGAATAGTGTCCCATGATTGGTATCAGTTGGAGGAATAGTGTCCCATCATTGATATCAGTTGGAGGAATAGTGTCCCATCATTAGTATCAGTGGGAGGAATAGTGCCCCATCATTGGTATCAGTTAGAGGAATAGTGCCCCATCATTGGTGTCAGTGGGAGGAATGGTGCCCCATCATTGGTATCAGTTGGCGGAATTGTGTCCCATCATTGGTATCAGTGGGAGGAATATTGCCCCATCATTGGTATCAGTGGGAGGAATATTGCCCCGTCATTGGTATCAGTGGGAGGAATAGTGTCCCATCATTGGTATCAGTTGGAGGAATATTGCCCCATCATTGGTATCAGTGGGAGGAATAGTACCCCATCATTGGTATCAGTGGGAGGAATAGAGCCCCATCATTGGTATCAGTTGGAGGAATAGTGCCCCATCATTGGTGTCAGTGGGAGGAATAGTGTCCCATCACTGATGTCAGTGGGAGGAATACTGCCCCATCATTGGTGTCAGTGGGAGGAATAGTGCCCCATCACTGATGTCAGTGGGAGGAATAGTGCCCCATTACTGGTATCAATTGGAGGAATAGTTCCCCATCATTGGTGTCAGTGGGAGGAATAGTGTCCCATCATTGGTATCAGTGAGAGGAATAGTGCCCCATTATTGGTATCAGTTGGAAGAATAGTGCCCCATCATTGGTGTCAGTGAGAGGAATAGCACCTCACTGTTGGGGTCAGTGAAAGCAATGGTGCCTCATCATTGGTGACAGTAGGAGGAATACTGCCTCAAAGGCACATCCAACCCTTGGGCCGCAGTTTGGAGACTGCTGCTCTAGATTGTGCTTACTTAGCCAATAAGCATTTAGGATTAACACCTTTGTATTACCGTAACACACAGTACACCAT
Organism: Glandirana rugosa; assembly: GCA_018402905.1. Lineage (NCBI taxonomy): Eukaryota > Metazoa > Chordata > Amphibia > Anura > Ranidae > Glandirana > Glandirana rugosa. Next base: position 3,512,723 of record BLSH010494947.1, on the reverse strand, counting down.
TGGTATCAGTTGGAGGAATAGTGCCCCATCATTGGTGTCAGTGGGAGGAATGGTGCCCCATCATTGGTATCAGTTGGAGGAATAGTGTCCCATCATTGGTATCAGTTGGAGGAATAGTGTCCCATCATTGGTATCAGTGAGAGGAATAGTGCCCCATTATTGGTATCAGTTGGAAGAATAGTGCCCCATCATTGGTGTCAGTGAGAGGAATAGCGCCTCACTGTTGGGGTCAGTGAAAGCAATGGTGCCTCATCATTGGTGACAATAGGAGGAATACTGCCTCAAAGGCACATCCGACCCTTGGGCCGCAGTTTGGAGACTGCTGCTCTAGATTGTGCTTACTTAGCCAATAAGCATTTAGGATTAACACCTTTGTATTACCGTAACACACAGTACACCATTGGTATCAGTTGGAGGAATAGTGCCCCATCAATGGTGTCAGTGGGAGGAATGGTGCCCCATCATTGGTATCAGTTGGAGGAATAGTGTCCCATCATTGGTATCAGTTGGAGGAATAGTGTCCCATCATTGGTATCAGTGAGAGGAATAGTGCCCCATTATTGGTATCAGTTGGAAGAATAGTGCCCCATCATTGGTGTCAGTGAGAGGAATAGCGCCTCACTGTTGGGGTCAGTGAAAGCAATGGTGCCTCATCATTGGTGACAATAGGAGGAATACTGCCTCAAAGGCACATCCGACCCTTGGGCCGCAGTTTGGAGACTGCTGCTCTAGATTGTGCTTACTTAGCCAATAAGCATTTAGGATTAACACCTTTGTATTACCGTAACACACAGTACACCATTGGTATCAGTTGGAGGAATAGTGCCCCATCAATGGTGTCAGTGGGAGGAATGGTGCCCCATCATTGGTATCAGTTGGAGGAATAGTGTCCCATCATTGGTATCAGTTGGAGGAATAGTGTCCCATCATTGGTATCAGTGAGAGGAATAGTGCCCCATTATTGGTATCAGTTGGAAGAATAGTGCCCCATCATTGGTGTCAGTGAGAGGAATAGCGCCTCACTGTTGGGGTCAGTGAAAGCAATGGTGCCTCATCATTGGTGACAGTAGGAGGAATACTGCCTCAAAGGCACATGCGACCCTTGGGCCGCAGTTTGGAGACTGCTGCTCTAGATTGTGCTTACTTAGCCAATAAGCATTTAGGATTAACACCTTTGTATTACCGTAACACACAGTACACCATGAGTGTGTTGTGGTGCTATTCATGTTTCATGGAACCTTAATGCATTAGAGCAGGGATATGAAAATAGCGGACCTCCAGCTGTTGCAGAACTACAAGTCCCATGAGGCATAGCAAGACTCTGACAGCCACAAGCATGACACCCAGAGGCAGAGGCATGATGGGACTTGCAGTTTTGCAACAGCTGGAGGTCCGCTAAATGCATATCCCTGCATTAGAGCAATACACCTGCATTACATCATGCAGCAACACATGGTAATGCACTAAACTGTGTTGTTGAGTGTTGCATTTCCAAAAAAAAGTCAGGTGTAATTTCCTGTATGCTAAGGTGCATTGGCAGTCCATTCAAAAAGGTAATGTAAGTGTTATTAATGCACTGCACATGTGTACATTGTGCCTTAAAATGAAGCATAAAGAATGCTATTTGCATTTGCTCAATGGTGCCACTCCAAGCAGAGATATATATCATTGGTGCTCAGGAACAGGGGTGTCGGTGCTAGATATCACTCATCCAATAGTGTGGGAAGATCAAAGCAGAAAAACCACCACACACCCGGCTCGATCCTGGTAGTAAATATACATATATGGCAGCCTCAGTCAGCGCTGCTAAGCAAACCACACCTCCAACGGGTGTCACTCTGCCCATTGGGGCTCAGTCGTGTGGCATGGTTTACAGAGCAGCACTGATTGAGCCTGCCACATATACATGTACTAATTCCCACAATGAAAATCGTGGTAACCATATTCTTTGCATGCACGCTTGTGTAATTTTCTGTTATGCAGACTCCTGCCTCGCCCGCTGCATTGCTATTGAAATTTTACAACCGATTAGACCTCCCAATACTTATCGGATTACTGGTATGTTTATGATGCAATGTGTGACATCAGCGGTCTCTATGCTACTCATCCAGTTACAAATAACAAGATTTCAGGCAGTGAGGGCAATAATGAGCCAGTAAAACTATTAACATATAATGCAGCTCTAGAATACACTCTACACATGGAATGAAGGTCTATGAGTGGAGCAGGTGCTAATAAATAATGTTTATATTATAAGCCTATTGACAGTCAAGTAATATCATATTGTTAACAAGCAGTAAAGGAGCTTTAAAGCAATCCATCACTGACCTATACCTGCAGGCATTTTGGAGTAATTAATCTGCAAATCATCCTCAAGCATCACAGCAGAAGCATTAAAGTCAAATTATTTCCTCAGTAACTTATCTTTCTTTTTTCCATCCTCCTAAAAGTGACTCATCAGCTCAGCTTCCCTTGCTCCTCGCTCACAACAACTCTACTTCCCCATATGGAGGAGTGACCCAGTATCTTAGCTCAATCTGCTCCCCCCACTCAAAAGTGACTCAACAGCTCAGCTCACCCTTCTCCCTTCTAGCAGTGATTTAGTAACGCAGCTCTCCTGCTCCCTTTCTAGAACTCATGCTCTGTCTTTATATTAGAGAATAGAAGGCTGCTGAGTCACTGTTGAAAGAGGGGAAGGGTGAACAGAGCTGCTGAGTCATTGCTGGAAGAGAGAATAGAATGAGCTGAGATTCGGAGTCACTGACCGGATGGAAAACAGGGTGAGTGGAGCGGCTGAGTCATTGCTGGAAGAGAGAATAGAATGAGCTGAGATTCGGGTCACTGATAGGATGGAAAGCAGGGTGAGTGGAGCTGCTGAGTCATTGCTGGAAGAGAGAATAGAATGAGCTGAGATTTGGAGTCACTGATAGGATGGAAAGCAGGGTGAGTGGAGCTGCTGAGTCATGGATGGAAGAGAGAATAGAATGAGCTGAGATTCGGAGTCACTGATAGGATGGAAAGCTGGTGAGTGGAGCTGCTGAGTCATGGATGGAAGAAAGAATAGAATGAGCTGAGATTCGGGGTCACTGATAGGATGGAAAGCAGGGTGAGTGGAGCTGCTGAGTCATTGCTGGAAGAGAGAATAGAATGAGCTGAGATTTGGAGTCACTGATAGGATGGAAAGCAGGGTGAGTGGAGCTGCTGAGTCATGGATGGAAGAGAGAATAGAATGAGCTGAGCTCCTGAGTCACTGATAGTAGGGAAAGCAGGGTGAGTGGAGCTGCTGAGTCACTATTGAGAGAGGGGGAGGGTGAACAGAGCTGCTGAGTCATTGATGGAAGAGAGAATAGAATGAGCTGAGCTCCTGAGTCACTGATAGTAGGGAAAGCATGGTGAGTGGAGCTGCTAAATCACTACTGAGAGAGGGGGAGGGTGAACAGAGCTGTTGAGTCATTGCTGGAAGAGAGAATAGAATGAGCTGAGATTCGGAGTCACTGATAGGATGGAAAGCAGGGTGAGTGGAGCTGCTGAGTCATTGCTGGAAGAGAGAATAGAATGAGCTGAGATTTGGAGTCACTGATAGTAGGGAAAGCAGGGTGAGTGGAGCTGCTGAGTCACTACTAAGAGAGGGGAAGGGTGAACAGAGCTGCTGAGTCATGGCTGGACTAGAGAATAGAATGAGCTGAGCTCCTGAGTCACTGATAGGAGGGAATGCAGGGTGAATTGAGCTGCTGAGTCATGGCTGAGAGAGAGAATAGAGCAGGGATATGCAATTAGCGGACCTCCAGCTGTTGCAAAACTACAAGTCCCATCATGCCTCTGCCTCTGGGTGTCATGTCAGTGCAAGCTTATTTTAAAGCCTATTAACTGCTTATTAAAAGTTTTCAATATTCACATGTCCATACCAAGGTCACAGTTAACTTTAAAATAATCATAATTCAAGGTCATCTTCAAAGCTTAATTTCAATTTCCTGATAACAATTTAAATAGTATTTGCTACCTATCTTTATCTAGTATATTTGTACAAATCTTTCCTTCCGTTTCCTTTTCCGTTTCCTTCCGCAGCAATAATTGTACAATAATTGAAAAATATTCCAATGCCTTACAGATCTTCGGTCTCTACACACATTGGTGTTTATGGAGGTATAGCGAAAAAGAAATAGGAGGCAACTTCTGTCTCACTACCTCATCACTACCTCATCAGAAAGTTAAAACAGTTAAAACTTATGCACTTGAACTTGCGCAATGTAGATTGTAATGACGTTCCGCAGGGGCTGGCCAAAAGCTGCTGCAGTAATTCTGAGTTCTTTATTAGTCTACTACCCACTGACCTTTTCTCTGTCTTTGAGACGTCAGAGAATGTTCGTCGCCACTGGTCAGGTCCGGTTGGTTATTATTGGCCGCATCCTTGCTGATATCAAGGCCCAGTTTTCTTTCAGAGCCCCATTTCTGCAGTGAGTTGGCCTGAACCTCTGTGTCACCCAGAGCTGGCCAGTAGGACATCAAATCATTGCCGTCCATGTCTAGGAGAAGAGATGGTATTATTTAGTGTGTTACAATACCTCTGCCAGGTTTTAACTGTGGTCTGTGTTATGATGTATTTAATAAACATTTAATCAAAAACTCCTAAAACCCAACTTCAGCCAAAATGTGTTTTCGTTTTGGATGAAGTGATAAAGACTTGAAATCTTGGTCAGGTTTTAATAGCTGTCTCATATCTTGGGAGTACAGTACAGGACACCGGCAAAGTATTCTAAGACCCTGGGTTATAGGCTCATACCTTCAGGTGATTGGACACTGGCAAAACTTTTGAAGACATTCCCTGGGCGTCCCCCCCTATAACTCCACCCCATTTTATGAGTCCTCAGTCTTTTTAGCAAGCAATACAGAGTAACCAAGGAAGGGAGGTTGGCCTGTGTCCTGTACTGTACTCCAAGATATGGAATGTACAGGTAAGTCAGAATTCCTCTTCTCTTAATCATTCAGTACAGGACACAGGCAATGTATTTTTCAGGCCCTGAGACGCCCCCCAAGCAATGAATGAAAAGATTGGGCAACAACTAGGCAAACAGAACTTGTGCCAACAGGCCTAACAACAAAAGGCCCAACTTCAGAGCGTCGCTGCAAAAACTTTGCGGCCAAAAGTTGTATTTGCAGAAGACTGGACATCCACCTGGTAGAATTCTGAAAAGGTATGAAAAAAAGGACCAGGTGGTGGCCTTGAACAGCTGAGCTACAGAGGCCTGGTGTCAGAAAGCCCAGGAAACTCCAACCGATCTAGTTGAATTGGCATTTAAAAGCATAGGAGTAGATTTGTTAGTATAAGCTGTGGTTTCTTATCCAAAATGTGTACAAGTACACAGTACATATGGCGCCTTTGAAAAAGCGGCAGTCCCTGGGAACGCGTTATGGGTGCCCCCTCTCCCGACACAGGAATTTTGACAGCTGTCATGCTCCCGCTACTATCCATACCTTGAGCTGACTGGTGCCCTTTCATCCTTTGTCTCTGTTCGCTCAGCGATGCCTAGAGCCTCACACTGATCACAGCTGCTTGGTCTCAGGTGTTCAATATCCCTGCTGTTCCATGCTAACTTCAGTGTAAGTGTAATGCTTTTTTAAATAAAGTGATTTGTATGTGATTCTGACCTTAGCACCCTGCTGTTTATAACGTCCCCTCTAAGGTCCTAAGGACAGGATAAATAGGAAATCTTTCTTTCTGATCAAAGATGTTGCTTATGGCTCTGACTATGTCCAGGCAATGAAGAGACATTTCCTTTTGATGCTTTGGAGCAGGACATAAGGATGTTTTACTTGTCCACAATGCTGGGCTGGGTATAAAGTCCAGACTTTTGCCCATCATGGTGAGCACCCCCCCAAAGGGGTCTTCAGGGTCTGGACTCCGAAAAGATGTACTAAGGCCCTGGACCTATATAGCATCCTGTAGCTGACTACACGTGTTGTACTAGGTGCCAAGGTGGGCGCCCCACACAGGATCCAGTGCCCAAATCAACATTGCAGGTCACCCTAGAGAGGGGTCTGAGTACGGCTCCCAAGGTTTACTGAAGTTGCACTATCTGGATGTGCTGCTTCTATTGCAGTATAAAAAGACAGTGAAGGAAATGTTTAAGAGTTGACTGAAGACTCCAAAAATAATAAACTACTTAAACTAAGTGTTTTTTTCTGCAAGGGAGAAGAGCTTGATCACCTTAAATTGTTACTAAACCTAGTACCCTGCATTCACTATATCTGGTCTCCCACAGTACACAGAGCATGGAAATGCAATAGTTTTAGTAAATTTAAACTGCTAAATACCTTTTCTCATCAGCAGTTAGAGCAGTCCTGTGACTTGTAACAGTGTCTGATTAAAGCTTGTAGGAGGAGTTTTCATTCTCCCCTGATCCTCTGTCTGGACAGTGCTGACTGGCCCTGTGATCACATGCACTCTCCCAAGAAAAAAAACATTCTCTAGCAATACACATCAAACTGAGCATGTGCAGCCTGACTCCTAATGCTCTGCTTTATCAGTAGATGGTTTGGAGGCAGTTAAGTGAAGGATCAGAGACAGGGGTCACACGGCCTTCATACACAATGCAGAGGATTAACCCCTTAGGTTCCACAGTGAGTATAACAAGCATGCTTTACTGTATATACAGACTGATTTTACTGTTGTGGGTTTAGTAACACTTTAAAAACAATAGCAAGAAAATGTAGGACTGCCGGAGTGGGGTAGAATTATAGGGGAGTTAAAGTGGGGTTAAAGGAGCACTTAGCATTTAAAGTGTTACTAAACCCAGGAGCCTGCAGTCACTATATCTGGTCTCCCACAGTACACAGAACATGGAAATGCAATTATTTTAGTAAATATAAACTGCTACATACCTTTTCTCATCAGCAGTATATAGCAGTCTTGTGACTTCTATCAGTGTCTGGCTAAAGCTTGTGGGGGGGGGGGTCATACTGCACGGAGCTGTCCTATCAGGATTCAAGACCTCTGACCCTCTCTCTGGACAGTGCTGATTTGCCTTGTGCTGATCACATGCACCCTCCCATGGAAAAAACATCAACTCTCTAGCAATGCACACCAATCTGAGCATGTGCAACCTGACTCCAGCAACTCTGTCTTATCCAAACCTGTTCTGGAGTCAGTGGAAGAAGAGGAGGATCAGAGAAGACAGGATCAAAGAGCCTTTTTTACTCAATGCGGATGATTAACCCCTTAGGTTCCACAGTGAGTATAAAAAGCATGCTTTACTGCATACACAGACTGATTCTACTGTTGTGGGTTTAGTAACACTTTAAGATCTGTCATACTACAATGTACAAAGGGGTACTCAAAAACCACTGCTGAAGCAAGAAGGGTTAATGTCACCTCTGACCTGGTCACTGTAAGGCAGCACAGAGAAGGTATCTTGGACTTTGCTGAAAGCTGGCTGGATCTCACAGGCAGAGCATGAAGATGCAAAGGAGGTGTTTTTTTTTTTTTGGACCACAAGATAGGGATACCCCCACCTTGATGATAGCAGCCTAGATGCCAGTCAAAATCAAGCAGGGCAACTTTTACCCCCTGCTGTCCTTAGATGTGCGAGATTAAATTAGAGTTGTATAGATGTGACAGTGTGTTCCATTCCAAATACCAACTCTAAGAGGTGGTTTCTCTGGTGGTTCTCTTCTTTATGATATATACAACAAAATTAAAGACAATTTGAAGCCTCACATCTTTTTTGTCTATAATTCTGTCTCCCTGCATGTTTTTCTAAGAAATGAAATCCAAAAATTATGAGGCGGCACTCCGGGGCTGCTTGCGATTTCTTTATTGTTAAGTGACCATGTAAAAGACAAGCTGACGCGTTTCGGCAGTAACGCCTTGCTCAAGTGCCGACTCATAATTTTTTGATTTCAGTAACTTTTCTCTGGGAGAATGGAAGACGACCATGAGTCTCAGCACCAGGGAAGGAGTATCATTATTTACCTACTCTCAGCTGTGTAGTCAGAGCGGTGTTTCCCTGTTGCATTTTTCTAAGAAATGCCTTAACCTCCTTGATGGTATTCCCGAGTGTGGCTCAGGGTGAGTTTTCGTTGCAAATAGCGGTAACCCCGAGCCACACTCGGGATTGCATTGCTGGATCCAGGCAGTGGTACCTACCTTGTCCCCTGGATCCAGCGATGTCCCCCCCCTGTGTCTGTGGGCTGTGTCCTCCCCCCGATGCCTCTGTGTGCTAGGCTCCATTCCCTGCGAGCATTGCGTCGCACGGGGGCGGAGCCTGGCGGGAAATTCAGAAAGTGGAACACACAGTATACATACAGTACAATCTAACCTGTAAGATGGCATTACTGTATGAAATCATTTCACATCCCCTTTGTCCCTAGTGGTTTGCCCAGTGCCCTGCATGCACTTTTATATTATATATGCCATTCTTTCTGCCTGGAAACTTGAGAACATCCATGGCATAAAAAAGCATCCCTTTATGTCAAAAGTGGTTTTTGATCAGCTAGAAAACAGCGATAGTAAATAAGAATCATTTGCAGAATTGAGTGATACTGATTTTTTCCCCCTTCCCCCTCTCACAGAACGGAGGTCCGTGTTTACTTACACGGACCTCAGTTCTTTCAGTGCGGGGGGGCATCACGGGTAGCCAGCGGCGATCGAGTCCGCCGCACCCACTCCCTGGCCCTCCCCGAACACAGTGAGCGCGCGGGCGCGCCTCCGGCGGCGCGCGCTCATAGTGCGCGATCTCGCAGCCGCCGTCATATGACAGCAGTTTGCATTATCGAGCCACTTTGTCGCCGTCAACCTGCGGTTGGCGGTCGCCAAGTGGTTATGAACTATTATAAAGTCAGGATACAATAGACTGAAACTGAAGACTTTGGAATGAAGATTCTACATTTCACCTGGTGGATTTACCTTTAGGGCTGTGACTAGATGGGTTGGTGAGTAGTCTCTCGCTGTGAGCCGCTCTTTTAAACTGACGCTGAAACCTGCCTCGAGGGCGGACGTTTTCTTCGCTCTCCGACGAGGGGATGGATAGGCTGCGCTCCTCATCCAGAGAAAGGTCACTGTCTGAGTCCGAATCTTGCCCTAGGAAGATCACATGTACATTTCCAGCAGATTTAGGAGAATTGGAAAACGGAACTTACACCATATGGTTTAGGTTTACTAATAATGAGTTATTAATTAATGTTAGCAATCAGGTTAATTCTCCTTGAGAAAATTTGGACAGGTCAGAAAGAATCTAACTGGGTGCCAGTGGCAACATGTCCTTTTTTTAGCACCTCCAAGAACTATGAACAGATAATGCATCTCCTTACAAGAGGCCATCAGCGACTGGCAGAGTTATGTGTTTACCTCCTCCTGCGTCTCGATGAAACATGGCCACATCTAGGTCTGTAGGCCCTGAGTGATGACTGAGCAAACTTTGGTCCTTGGCTGATCCCTTGCGAGCAGCAATGTTTTCCCTGAAAATAAGTTCAAATAAAATAACGTTTATTTTGGTCTTTTTGTTAACTTCATACAAAGTACAGGAGATTGCGACAGAGAAAGATTAGAACTTGAAAATCCCCCCAATGAGATTGTTTATTGCAAGATTTTAAATGAGAATGCAGACACCGATAAACTCCTTACAAAGGTCTTAACTCTTCCATAACCACTTGCACTCTGGAAAAGATTTACCCCCCTTCATGACCAGGCCAGGCACAGAGATACTTTAACTGACAATTGCGCGGTCGTGCAACGCTGTACTCAGATGAAAATGATGCCTTTTTTTTCCTACAAATAGAGCTTTCTTTTGGTGGTATTTGATCACCTCTGCGGTTTTTAATTTGTTGCCCTATAAACTAAAAAAAACATCGACAATTTTGAAAAAGAAAAACCCTCCTGATATTTTTTACTTTCTGTTATAAAACACAACCAATAGAAAAAAATAAAAATCTAATTTCTTCATAAATTTAGGCCAATATGTATTCTGCTACGTATTTTAGGTAAAACAAATCCCAATTAGCATTTATTGATTGGTTTGCGCAAAAGTTATAGCGTCTACAAACTATGGGATATTTTTCTTTCTTTATTTTTTACTAGTAATGGCGACAATCGGCGACTTATAACAGGACTGCAATATTGCGGTGGACAAATTGAACACAAATTAACATTTTTGACACTTTTTGGGGACCAGTGACACTAATACAGTGATCAGTGCTAAAAAAATATGCACTGTCACTGTATTAATGATACTGGCTGGGAAGGGGTTAACATCAGTGGCGATAAAAGGGTTAACTGTGTGCCTAGCCTGTGCTTTCTCACTTTAGGGGAGGTGCTTTTACTATGGGAAGGCATTGAGCCATGTTCCCGCAGGATCAATACCTTCCCTACTGACAGAACGGCAATCTGCCTTGTTTGCAGATCGCCACTCGGCCTGTGCACTGAATAATCGGCGGGTGCTGGCAGACAGCAAGTGGGCTCCCGCTGTGACCACAGTGGGCCACCGGCAGCGCATGTGCGCCCCAGACCCCGTAGTGTAAGATCACGTACTAGGTACGTGATCTAGCGCAGAGTGGCCGCCCTGCCGCAGCATATCTGCAGTGGGCAGTCAGGAAGTGATTAAAAAAGACTCATGCTTTTTCCTTGCATGTTCTGCTAGCTTAGATTGCATGGTGGCACCCTGCATACAGCTTACCTTAGATATGGCCTGTGGCTGGAGTGGGTGCGCGCTGTGCGGACACTGCTGACAGAAGACACAGTGGAAGCTCCTAAAGTAATCCGGATTAAACCGCTCTCCTCAAACAATGCGGTGTTATTGTAGGCATTTGGACCCTGAAAATAGCATATAAGAAAGATATTATTATAATTAGTTTCAGATATGGCCAATTTCAGCTACATACATATTTGTGTTGTGAACTAGAATTACTAATGACCCCACAGGTATGGGCCCGATACGAGATCAAACTATTAAGTGATATAGTTGTAGCTGGCTCCCTTCTCTCCTTCCCTGACCTTCGGGCAAAATTTAATTTACCTGGCTGGATGCTATTCTGCTACTTTCAATTGCGGCATGAGGGCGCAAATTGCGACCCCTCCTTGCCTTGTTAGAGACCCAATTGAAGACCTACTGGCCCAGGAAACACTAGACAAACCTTTATCCGCCTTATACTTGGAGTTACTCAGAGTAGAGTCTCCAAAAATGGAACGCCCATGGGGCCAGTGGAAGACTGACTTGCCTGACTTAGAAAGAGAAGACTGGGAGGGCTCCTTGGAAGACAGTATTACACCCCTAATATCCTCTCGGGACAAACTGATTCAATTTAAATTCCTACATAGGGTGTACTACACACCTCAGAGACTGCACAGGATTTACCCACAGAGATCCCCAGACTGTACCCGCTGTGGGGAGGCAGTGGACACTTTTACGCATATGTCCTGGGACTGCCCACGGGTTGCGCATTTTTGGAAGGAGGTGTTGGAAACCATAAACAACCGACTCCAACTGACTTGTCCTGCCTCCCCTGAGGTGTGCCTCTTGGATGTGCAAAATGATGACCAGAGACCCAAATGTACTAAGCTACTGATCACATACCTGCTATACTATGCGGAAAGAGAAATTATCCTCAAATGGAATTCCCCCCCCCCCCGCCTCAGTGGTGTCTTGGGAAAAATCTATTAATCAAGCCCTTCCTATGTATAAGATGACCTACATTAACAGGAATTGCCCAAGGAAGTTTGATAGGGTATGGCAGCCATGGACTATGCAGAGGGTATAACCTCTTGAGGGCTGTCCACTTCTGGGCGGCGTGACTGTCATGCCTTATCGAATGCTTTGTTTCAGTACTCTTCTGTTATAATATCTTCAATGTGGATATCTTTGACTATGCCATGATTTCTGGATACCTCATGGCCCTTAAGATTCGCACTGGCTAGATATTTGACTAACCAAGTTTGATGATGCTGTATACCGTGAACCTGTAATATATATGCATTATATTTGGCATAACTTGTACAATGCTTTGCTCTAAATAAAGGAACATACTGTTATTATTAAAAAAAAAAGAATTACTACTGACATTTTCAGAAATGCCAGTATTATGTCACAGGGGTGGTTTACAGCCAGGTCCACTAAAAAGGCAATACAGCCGGACCTCCTGTACTGGGCGTGGGCCCCATTAGCTCAATAGGGGACCCAGGCACTTGTCGAGCAGGAGGGACAGCTGTACTGTCTTATTGCTGACACTTGTGGATCCCCCTGCAGTGCTGCTGGTTCTACTCTTCTTTCTCCCTCTAGCTGCTGTACAGGGAACTTTGGTTCTTGGATCTGGGCCTCCTTCCCCCTGCTGTCAGGCCTTCCTCCCCCGCTGCGCTCCCCATGACTAAGCTCCAGGGGGGCGGAGTGAAACACATTGGGGAGGTTGGAGTCCAGGCTGAGCTTGCCACTCCATTCACCTCTCTAGGGCATCTTGGATGTGCAACTTCTCTACCTCTACTCTCCCACCGACAGCTGCTGCGGGCACACAGGGGGATTGGCTTAAGGATAGAATATACCATATTTAATGGCCCCTTTCTTGAATGAACACAGTGAGTGATTGGTACTGATCCCTCCTATGTCTATCCATCACTGAAGAATAGTAAACGGTGTTTACTATGCTTCAGTTTATGGATGAAACCGGAAGCCTCAGAACATTTCCTTTTCATTCACTGTCCAGTGCAGCTAAGGCTGCTGAGAAAGGGACTGGGAAATCTCTGTTTTCATGTAATAAAAGTGGAGGACTATATTGGATTATTAAACTGTAATACATATATTGCTATTGTGGTCAAGGATCTGGGCGTGCTGTTGCATCACCTCTATGGATGGCAGGATTTAACTCCAGGCCAGAAATGATTTGGATTCTTGTATGAATATTTTGTTCTCTTTTACCTAAACATACACTGGTAGTGTCAATATGAAATATTATAAGTGACCCATATAAATGCTTTCTTGCACTGACTAATCCCTTAATACCTCTTCCTGGGGGCCCTTTTAAGTGGGATTTAATTCTTGGGAGGCGGTGCGGCTTCTTTATCATGTGACTACTGTGATTAACTCTCACAACGGTCACATGATTGGCAGCCCATCCCACTGATGCCTTATCAGAAGTTGGTGACAGCTTGGTCAGTCTGCACAGTAAGTATTCACATACCAAAATTTAACCATTTCCAGCCCGTAGGACGTCATGTGACGTCTTGGACTTGGAGTGGAGACATCTGAATGATGGGTGCATCTACAGGCATCATTCAGATATCTTGTTTTTCAGCAGGTGATTCCCTGCAATGTAAAAGCCCTCATAGCGGCATGATTGCTTCTCCCGGATTGGCGAGCCAGAGGATCAAACCTGCCGGCGGTTTACCATAGAGTTGGCCACAGACCAGATGGTCCCCAGCAATCTCTACGACTCTCGGAGGCCAGAAGCGATGTCATGTAAATGCTGCCGTTTTTTTCTCTGGAAAGCCTGAGATCATTTTCTGTTTAACCTCAGGCTTTCCAGCATAGAGGAGAGATCTGGGGACGTATAGACCCCAGATCTCGCCGTAAAGAGGACCTGTCATGGCAAGAATGTTTACATTCCTTGTAATAGGAATAAACGTGATTTAAAAAAAAAAAAAATGAAAGGGAAAGAGTAAAAAAAATATATTTTAAAGTGCCCCCATTCCCGTGTACTTGTGCGAAGAAGCGAACGCATATGTAGGTCACGCCCGCATATGTAAATAGTCTTCAAACCACACATCTGAGGTACAGCCGCGAACGTTAGTGTGAGAATTCTAGCGCAAGACCTCCTCTGTAACTCTAAACTGGTAACCTGTAAAACTTTTTAGAGCGTTGCCTATGGAGTTTTTTAAGTATCGAAGTTTGGCGCCAATCCACGAGCATGCGCAATTTTAAAGTGTGACATGCTAGGTATCTATTTACTCTGCGTAACATCATCTTTCACATTATACAACAAAATCAGGCTAACTTTAGTGTTTTGCTTTTTTTAAATTCATGAACGCGTTTTTTTTTCTCAAAAAAATTAGCGTTTGAAAAATTCCTGCGCAAATACCATGTGACACAATAAATTGCAATGACCACCATTTTATTCCCTAGAGTCTCTGTTAATATATATATATAATGTTTAGGGGTTCTGAGTAATTTTCTAGCAAAAAAAGATTTTTACATGTAGGAGAGAAATGCCAGAATTGGCCCGGTATGGGAGTGGTTACGTATTAAAGCATTACCCCCATTGGAGCTTGTCTTGCTGCCTCCTCTCCCGGCCCTTTCTTGCCGAAACATACAATCTTCCACACTTCCTGGAATTCCTCATTGAGGACACAGAAGATAACCAGCATGGCCAGTCCCTATTGGAAGAGTGATGGGACAGAATGTAAAAACAATAAAATGTCTCAGCTTTCAACATTGACAGAATATTCAGTATGATTCTTATGAGCTGTTCTTACCTGCAAATGGGAGATACATAATCTACATTTTATATCAAAAGGTATTTTCTAGAAGGCACTCAAAGTACAGAGGCATGCGTTGTTGTTGTTTTGCTATTAGTCTCGTATAGGTTGAGGCTGGGTTCACACTGCCGTGCAAAACGGCTCCCAGCAGGGGTCCGGTGTGTCCCTGTTCACCATTTCAGGTCCAATTTCGGTTTGAGTTTTGGGCTAAATTCAGACCTGAAAGGGACCAGAAGACGCACAGGACTCCGGTGCAATTCGCCCAATGCCGCTCTGGAGATGTGTGAACCGGATCCAAAGAAAGCCGGTCACAATCTCCTGACATGTGCATTGGATGTGGGGAAACCCTGATCCAATTTACAAGTGTGAACCCAGCCTTAATGTGTTACTAAACCCACAACAGTAAAATCAGTCTGTATATGCAGAATAGCATGCTTGTTATACTCACTGTGGAACTTAAGGGGATAATCCTCTGTATTGTGTAAAAAGGCTCTTTGATCCTGTATGCACAGATCTTCCCCCTCCTGCAGGGTCTCTCTGGGCAAGGCCAGATAAGACACAGTCAGAGTAGTCCCCCTGCACATGTCCAGTTTGGTCTCTATTGCTGTAGAGCATGGGTGCTCAACCTGTGGCCCTCCAGCTGATGTGAAACTCCAAGTCCCATCATGCCTCTGCCTTTAGGAGTCATCATTGTACCTGTAAGCCTTGCAATGCCTCATGGGACTTGTAGTTCCGCAACAGCTGGAGGGCCATAGGTTGAACACCCATGCTGTAGAGCAGGGCTATGCAGTTAGCGGACCTCCAGATGTTGCAGAACTACAAATCCCATGAGGCATAGCAAGACTGACAGCCACAAGCATGACACCCAGAGGCAGAGGCATGATGGGACTGTTGTAGTTTTGCAACATCTGGTGGTCCGCTAATTGCATATCTCTGATATAGAGAATATTTCCTTGTTGAGCTGAGCTAGTCAGGTCACATGATATTGACATCACACATGTGGGCGTGTATACAGATCCTAAATGACAGCCCAGTCTCTCCCTACTCCTCCATGCCCAGTAACTAAAAAAAAAACCCAGTGGGTGGGAGGTCACATCTTGATTGATGGATGATCCGCCTCCCATAGAGGACACAGGCTATAGTGGAAATCTCCTCCTACCTCAACACTGGTGGTCTACAACGTTTTGATGTTGTCAGGGTAGTACGGAGACGGAGACCCACAGTACGAACACCGACAGTCAGAACGATACGGAGTACCCTAAACATCAAGACGTTGTAGACCTCCAGGCGATTGACGT
>BLSH010494947.1:3478014-3496889 GCA_018402905.1 Glandirana rugosa | reverse complement strand
CACAAACTATTATCACATTACTGGGTTTAGTAACACTTTAAAGACTTTTTGTTCTACTTTATACTTAATGTGACCCATGCCCATGGCTGGGCCTGCTAAGGAGTACCCAGAGAGTAAGTGTTGCCTGGACATACACTTTATGAAATCAGGTGCATTGGCTGGACATGCACTTTATTAAATCAGGTGCAAGTTACCTCTTGATAACTAACGACTACTGGAAAAAGAACCTGTTTGTCAAAAGACAGCTTGTACCTGCTTCGAGAAACAACTTGCTCGCTGGGAAAACAACTCAGACCATTTCTCTTCCGAGAAGGATTCACATTTCCATAATGTCAAAAACATTATTTCTAGCTTATTAAGGAGAAACTACACAGGTATAAAGAAACGCAAATAATAAAAGATGATATGCAATTGTCCCGTGGAGCTTTGAGTGTCTGTGCATACATTAGACATGACATTTTTAAAAGTACAAAAGTGATATTTATTGAAAAAAAACAAAAAACAATTAAATGATGATACATGATTTTTAACATGTGTCCACCACCCATAAACATAAAAGGCTGCCATTTTGTGAACAAACTAGATAATCAATAATCAACTTACTGAGAATCAGTGACATCACAGAGATATTACTGACTCCTAGTAAATGCATTGGTTGTATTTCTTGTCCAGAACATGACTGCCTCCATCTTGAGTGACGGCTACATTTTAACCAGTTCCGGACCAGCCGCCGTAGCGAGCTGGCCAGCGGGGGAGCCAATCAGCGGATGGGGCGAACTCAGTGTCTGCTGGCCACCTGCAATTGTTCCCCACAGTGGCAGGACGGGGATCTGCCTGTGTAAACAGGCAGATCCCCGTTCTGTCAGGGGAGATCACACGGATCCTAAGCAGGAAGACGGATCTGTGTGCTTCCCCAGTCACATAGTCCCCCATACAGCTAGAAACACCTCCCAGGGAACACATTTAGCCCTTTGATTGCCACCAACGTTAACCCCTTCCCTGCCAGTCTCATTTATACAGTAATCAGTGCATTTTTATAGCACTGATCGCTGTATAAATGTCACTGGTCCCAAAAAAATGTCCATTAGGTGTCCGCCGCAATGTCGCAATCCTGCTAAAAATCACTGTTCGCCGTCATTAATAGTAAAAAAAATTAAAATAATAAAAGTGCCAAAAATCTATCCCATATTTTATAGACGCGATAACTTTTGCGCAAACCAATCAATGTATGCTTATTGCGTTCTTTTTTTACCAAAAATATGTAGAATAATACATGTTGGCCTAAACTGATGAATGGTCTGGTCATTAAGGGGGAAATCCTTCCGGTCCTTAAGTAGTTACATTCCAGAAACATGCCTGTTTTCAGTACACTAAGGTATAATATGTATAATTTGTAGCTTGAATCACCCACCACCTCCTTAGGCTGGTTTCACGGGTATTCTCCATATTCCGCATTTGCCTGCCCAGCAGGGGATCTCCCCGCTGAGCAGGTGGGTGACACGTCAGTGTGTCCGACACAGCGCCACTGTCCTCAATGGGGCTGTCAGAAAATGGACCGCCTGTCCGTTTCCAACCGACTGACAGTTGGATGGAAACGGACAGGCGGTCCGTTTCCATCTGACAGCCCCATTGAGAACAGTGGGGCTTTGCCCGTGTAGGACACATGTCCGTTAACATCCGCTGCTCCATAGAGAGCTATGGATGGTCTGATCAGGGTCCGTCTGAAAAACTGAAGGGTGGACCTGATCCTGTGAAACCAGCCTTAAAATGGAGTTCTACCCTAATCTGCATGCGCGTCCACATTTGTTGCCAATCGCTTCGCAATTCCTTTTTTTAAAAAAACATATAGTACCTTTTTTTGGTTAAAAACGCTCCACTTCCGTCCGTCCTTGTAATCAATCCCAGGAGTCAATGGGCATCCTCCACTGCTAGCATCGCGCTATTTCTAAACCGGAAATGACGCAATGCTAGGCGGAGATAGGCGCCATTGCTACGCCAACCTGCTATAGCCGGAACTCTGCTTTAAGGAATTTGGCAATTAGACATCTGCAACTGGGTTCCCAGCTCCGCCCATCTGCAATGTGGCAGTTTGGCAGGAAAACCTTGCTGCTGAATTTCTTAGGAAATTATGTAATCCAACGGGTGATTACCCCTTTAATAAAATATTGATTTAGGATGAAGTAACCCTTTAAATGAACATTTTTGCCTTGAGAAATATGAAGTGATTTTACCTGCACACTGCAGAGGAGAACATAGAGGTAGTGAAAGGCCAGAATGCTGTTATTAACAGCCAGCAGACCGAAAAGCCAGGTAGTGCTGATTAACAGGAGGAGAATGAAGGAACTTCGCAAAGTCATGCTACAGGGAGACAGGAAGAAGGGTGCAGAGAGCACAGACATACAGATTACACTAGGAAAAGAGAACACTGCTACATATCTTCTGTATTTCCACCAACAGGGAATACATTCTGTAGCATGCAGGGTACAGGAGGCTACTTAAAGGGGTGTTCCACCTTCAGATAACTTTAAAGCAGAAATTTTGAAAAATACAAAAATGTAGCTTTTTAGCCATTATTCATTTCTAGTACAATTAACTGAAATGTATCTTTATATCAAAACTGAATTCCAGGCGAACTGCTAAATACACAGATGAAATACAGGAACTATTTTATCTGCCAAAGGATTTCTATTTCGGCTAAGGTTGCCACCTCATCCCTTTAAACCCAAACACATAGGAATTACACAGATCCTGAGGCTAATTTAATGCAGATAAGGCACCAAGTGAGTTTAATTACCACCTTGATCAGCCACAGAACCTGTGCAATTCATATGTGTTTGGTTTTAAAGGGATGAGGTAGCAACCCTAATTTTGGCCTATCCTGTGCAAAGCATTGGCAGATGGATGACACCAATTTTACAGCTACAGAATGAGGAAGGAATACGGTGGTGTCCTCTTGTGAGCTAGGAGCAGTGTGGGAAGGCTGCAGTAATTATACTGAGGCATGGGGTGCAGTAAACGGTGTATTGAAGAACTTGCATAGCAGTTACAACAACCTGGTAGGGAGAACACCCCTATAGGAACTCACAGTTAATGCAGCGGAGAGTCAGCAGTACTAGGCCCGAGCTGAAGGTAGCGTCTGCCGAGAAAGGTGGAGGGCGGCATGGCCAGTTCAACCCAAGAGAGAGTTTGCAGAAGTGTAGACGCAGGCTCTACGCTTTACTTACTCCTCTAGACCTCTCCCTACAGCTAGTGCTGTTCCTCACAGATGGGTGAGATCTCCCTAGACTAGCCACTTTGCAAATGTACGCCAGACCTGGAAGCAGCAACTTAAAAAGACTCTGCTTGACCCAAGATGGCTGCCAGGGTCACCTGGATGCAGCGTAGCCAACCGGAACGCTGCTCCAGGGGACCAAGGAAACCATAGAGAAATTACGTTTCTCTTGACTTCCTCGCCAGCATCAGTACCTCGCCACTATCAGTAAAAATTGGATAATATACTTAACTTTAACCTCCCTGGCGGTAATCCCGAGTGTGGCTCGGGATTGCATTGCTGGATCCAGGCAGCGCTACTTACCTTGTCCCCTGGATCCAGCGATGTCCCCCGCAGTGTCTGCAGGCTGTGTCCGCTGCCAGATGACTCTGTGTGCCGGGCTCCGTTCCCTGCCAGCGTCGTGTCGCACGGGGACGGAGACCGGCGGGAAATTCAAAAAGTGAAACACACACAGCACATACAGTACACTGTAATATTATAGATTACATTACTGTATGAAAACATTTCACATCCCCTTTGTCCCTAGTGGTTTGCCCAGAGCCCTGCATGCACTTTTATATTATTTATGTCATTCTTTCTGCCTGGAAACATGAGAATGTCCATAGCAACCAAAAAGTGTCCCTTTACGTCAAAAGTGGTTTTTGATCAGCTAGAAAACAGCGATAGTAAATAAGAATCATTTGCAGAATTGAGTGATACTGATTTTTGGAGAAATTTATCATCAGAAACTGAAAGTGACGACAGCGACAATTCTGCAACTGAGCAAATTTCAGTGTTTTTGGTTTGATTATATCATTGAATAAATTTTATTACTATTACGTTATTATTTTTGATAATTATTTTTAGTTATTTATTATATTATAATTTATGATTTCATTTTTCAAACTTCATCATAACCGGGATGTCTACTAGACTCTTGTTTGGACAGATTTAAGCGAGTTATTCCTAAGAATTACAGGCCTACAATATAAAACGCCAAATTTTCATGCAAAATAATGGTACCCCTTTCAGCACCAAAAATCTGAAATAATCATCCCGCCAGGGAGGTTAATTAGCTTCCACGTGTGGCACCTAGGCAAGTGTGACATCATCCTCCCTCTGGATAGTTCTCAGAAAACGATGATGCTGCAATGTTCTACCAGGAATTGGGCTACTCAGCATTTTCAGGGATCTAATTGGCAGAAAGATGACGTCACCCCCTGCAATACTGGGAAATGTGAGTATGTTATATATAGAATTATTTTCCCCTCACAAATACCTTTATACTTTTTTTTTAGGAATGTAGGAAGATGAGCGGCACCTTAAATAAGTGAACCTAGCCACTTAGCTGGAAAGTCTGCTTTAAAGGTACAGATTGGCCAATGGCCATACAAACAAAAAGAATAAAGTCATCTGAAGGAGGAACCCTCTTTAACACAAACAGAAATAAAATCATGGGTGGGGATCCCATCTGTCAATATCAGTATACAGTATTATTCACTTTAAATAACATTAATCATTCCTTAAATAAAACCTAGACTGACTGCCTATACAATACTGGCTCTGGTATTTTCACATGTATAATATCACTTGTTCAGACACACAGCCCCTGTACGGTACACAGACATTACAATACAGAATATACATGCTTAGTAGGTACATAAAAGAGACATTTAAAACACTCAAGTTGCCAAATTGGTAATGCAATTCATAGCAACCATAGCAATACTTTAAAGCCCAACGCCGGGCAAAAAAATAGGGGTTGATTTACTAATGGAAAATAGACTGTGCACTTTGCAAAGTGCAGTTGCTCCAGAGCTGAGTAAATGAGCATAAGCTCTGATGACTTCCATCATCCAATCAGTTGCAAGCAAAAATGTTTTTTTTTTTTTTTTACCTTGCATGTAATTGGGTATTCTTTGCAAAGTGAAGCCTCGCCTCATTTACAAAGCTCTGGAGCAACTGCAAAGTGCACAGTCTATATTCCTTTAGTAAATCTACCCCATAGTTTTCCCATGGAGCTGGGCTGTGCCCGCACTGCACGGGTCACCTGCTTGTTTTGTCTAGGGGTGAGGAGAAAGCTAATAATCACCGATCCTTTGTTCCATCAGAAAACTGCGCTCCCCCACGGTCCAGCAGTGGACTGTTCCTGTTCTATGGAACCTGCTCCGGGCTTGATGACACCAGGAACAGCTCAAGATCGCTGGAGTGTGGGGGTGCCAGACCGGTCTTGTGCTGGGAGGATCGGATTAAGTAAGTATATTTCCTTTTTCCCAAAAATGAGCAGTTAAACCGTACAATGCGGACACAGCCCCACTGCATGGGAAAACATTTTTTTCTGCCCAGAGATGGCCTTTAAAGAGTACTGGGTGCATAATGAGTCCTGATTGGTCATTATGGGAAGGTAAATAGATATCCTTAGCCAAAGTAATTTAAAGGTGATCTGTCACTTTGCCCATTGAGGGGAGATGGGTTCTCTTGTAAGCTCACCTTACCCACTGATATATGCAGTACCTTAGCTCATTTGTCCATTGGAGCCATAGGTCTAATCCCTGTATAAACCCAGTTACGAAGCTTATACAGTGATACCGATGCTCCCCCCCATGTGACAGTGTTGACCTCTCAGGCCCCAGTACTGCATCTTGGGAAAAAAAACGGTCCCCTTCTCCTCCAAATCTTCAATTGCCGGGTATTTCTTAGAGCTCTGGCAGACGAACGGAGTGGCAAAGGAGTACAGCCAAAGTGAGTATAACTGGGTGGGGGGGGGACTACTTTCGATAGAACCTGAATGGACAAAGTGATGGGTTCTTTTTAATAAAATTACAGGCCTTCTTTTTCAGTCTGAACCATTCACACCACAGTGGCCATCTTTCCAGTGGAGATTTATACAAGAACCTGTTTGGTTGCATTGGGCAACATACATAGCTTTTGGCCCCTTCTTCAGGAGCACAACTGACCAATCAGAACTGTTTTTTTAGCACAAGTTAAAAAATACAAGCATCTGTATGGTTGCTATGCCCAGCAAAAAAATAGGACGACCAATATAAACGGACTGAAAGAAAGGACTTACAGGACAGAAGTCTTCTTGGCCTCCTTCTGTCCGGGCGCACAGGTGAGTTTGGCAACCATAAGAAACATGGCGCCATTCAGCTAAAAAGGACAAAATACAGAGGTGTGTCAGTACAAAGACTGCTGGGAGAAAAAAAAATATTTTTGATCATGTTTTGCTCTAATAAGAAAATTCACCACAATCACTATGGCGATGGGTCCAGCAAAACTCCACACGAGTTTATCATAAATCGAGATCCAACAGAAGTCTGGATTTCCATAACCTTCCGGGTCCAGTCCCACTGCCAAGCCTGCAAGGAAGAACCAATAAGTGAATTTATCAAATGTTTGATATATTTAATTTTTTTTTCAGCAGACTTCAACGAAAAACAACAGTCTTCTTTTAAAAATATGTATCTATGAAAAGGACAACACACAGTGAGGGAGATTTGCTACAACTGGTGTACACAGAATCTGGTGCAGCTGTGTATAGTAACCAATCAGCTTCTAACTTCAGCTTGTTCAATTAAGCTTGATCAATAAGGCTTCATTCACATTTGTGCACTTGTCAAGCGACCCCATGTTTTTCAATGAAAACCATTCAAATATGTGCAACTAAAAGTCACAGTGACTTTAAAAAAGTTCCTGCACTACTTTGGTCCGACTTTACTGCGACTTGAGTGTCCTAGACTGCAATGTAAACCCTTAACTGTCACAAAAAGCACCTGAATTTTATACATGCACAGTTGTGCAACAGTTGTCCATTATCATTGGTCAAAGCCAAAGTCAAATCCAAGTCACACCCATCCAAAGTTGCACCAAAGTCGCACGACTTTGGAGTCACACATGTGTGAATGGAGCCTTAAAGTGATTGTAAAGGTTCTTTTTTATATTTACTTGCTCTGTGCAAGGGTTTTGCACAGAGGGGCCCTGATCCTCCTTTTCTGGGTCCCCCGGCGGTGCTCCTGGCTCCACCTCTTCGGCGAGTGCCGATTTCCATGGGGGCACACATGCGGGCGCACTCCCGAGTCCTGCTGCGTCCATTGACACAGACAGAAGGACTCAGCCCTGTCCCCACGTCACTGGATTTGATTGACAGCAGTGGGAGCCAATGGCTGCTGCTGCTATCAATCTATCCAATGAGGACCTGAGACAGCAGCTGGAGCTGCTGGGCTCGTGCTCGTCACTGGAACAAACGGGTTCAGGTAAGAAAAAGGGGGGCTCTGGGGGGGAGCTGCAGCACAGAGGGTTCTTCACCTTAATGCATGGAATACATAAAGGTGAAAAACCCTGAGACTTTACAACTCCTTTAAACCTAGAAAACCTTATTATGCACAGCTGCACAAGATTCTGAGCACTCCAGTTTTAGTAAATTTCCCCCAATGAGTCATGCAGGAGTCACCGCTCCAGGCCTCCACTGATGCAAAAACAATTGGGTGCTGATCTAATCTCCCCATTTTCGCTCGGTGAAGTTACAGAAATGGGGAAGCCACACACCAAAGACGTCACTCAGCTCAGTAAATATTTACTGAGCCATAAAAGCAGCACGGTTCATATCTGCTAGGAGACAGCCCCTCTCTGTCATGTTTCACTCTTATGGGCTCTATAACTACATATCACAGAGCACAGTCTCAGAGGGGATGAACTGTGTTGCTTTTATGGCTGTATGTGGATATGGATGTATATGGATGTATTGGGTTGAGTGTCTTTAGAGCAGGGAGCTTATAACTAAAGTGCATCTAAATCCAAGAAAAAAAATGTCAGTGATGCGGCTGCAGGAGAGAAAGGGGGCGCTGACAAGGGCCATATGAGCCTACAGGTGACGTCACAGCTCCAGGCTTTACTAGCTGCTATCAAATGCTCTCTCCTCTCCCCTGCGGCCGCCACTGGCTGACACTTGGGATCACGTGAACAGACCGGAGAAGGCTAAAAATAGGTAAGTATATAATTTTTACACATGCGTAAAAAGGTGATAAAGGAATGGTGCTCATATATGTATGCAAACCATAAACAGTGGCAAAATACCAAATATAATAAAATGGCAAAGAAATATAAGAAGCAGAAGGAGAATTAGCCCATCAAAATTCACCCATAGCTGAAGCGTTGCTTTCTTTTTGCAGCCCCTAATGACGTGCAGCTTACCTGTGATTATGGCGGGGACACCCCAACCAATGGCGTGGTAAAATCTCATAGCACCAAAGTTTACGTTCCTTACTTCGGTCTGCATGCGGTAGATGTGAAGCTCATCCACAAACAGCCAGGCAAAGGTGGACAGGAAAAAATAATGCAGCAGGATGGCGATGACGGTGCAGAGAAACTGAAGATGGAAAAGAATATTACTAACACAGCTCTTGTAATCTTATATTAACTACAGCTTACTCTGACTTCATTGTTTTCTTTATAGTGGTCTTTGGTCCTTCCCTGTCCTGGTTTTGAGATTTTGGATCACCATACACCAGACTAAAAACACACTGACACTTGAGGTTACAGATATTTGAAATCCTATGATCAAAAAAATATTGTTACCTGGGATCCACAATAACAACCAAAATCCAGTGAGAGGCGAAAAACAGTGCACTGATCACTGGGATTTAAATCTGGCCATGAATATTATAATCTAATTGTAAAATATCTATATAATATGCCATAGATTTACAAAAGCCATGTAAAGTGTAATCCCGTTCCATAAATTCTATTTGTTTCCCTTTTCAGAAGGTGTTTGCACTACAGAATTGTTGGTAGATCTGTTGGAAATTTTACAAATCAGATGGTGGAGAAATGCCAGTGTCCAATCACCTGAAGGTTCTAGAGCACAAACTGTATATCAAATACAAGACCCGCTGGACACATCCGGCCCTCCAGGCATTGTCATGTGGCCCTCACACCCAGTTTTGCACCCACCTCTGTCTCTCACCCTCCGCTTCCGCTCCCCACTGTCACTTGTAAACACAGAAGTCTTCTGTGTGTACACAGGACAATTTTGCTCTCAGCAGCTCCTGTAACTAACAGATCCCAGCACACGCTCACATTGGGGACAGATCTCAACAAATGATCTACCTGGGCAGAGTCGCCTACACAGGGAGATATAGAGCCAGGCAAAGAGAGAGAGAGATGCGAGAACGCTCTGGGGGGTGGGGGTGGTTGTACATAGGGCACCCCTAAACCCTGCACTCTGTAAGGAACACACTCCTGAACTTTGCACTCTGTACATAACACACCCCTTAACCCTGCATTCTGTACACAGCGCACTTCTGAACTCTGCACTCTGTACACAGCGTACTCCTGAACCCTGCATTCTGTACACAACGCACTCCTGAACTCTACACTCTGTACACACCACACTCCTGAACTCTACACTCTGTACACAACGCACTCCTGAACTCTACACTCTGTACACACCGCACTGCTGAACTCTACACTCTGTACACAGTGCACTCCTGAACTCTACACTTTGTACGTAGCGCACTCCTGAACTCTACACTCTGTACACATTGCACTCCTGAACTCTGCACTCTGTGTGTAACGCACTCCTGAACTCTGCACTCTGCACACAGAGCACTCCTGAGTTGTACACTCTGTATGTAACGCACTTCTGAACCCTGCACTCTGTACGTAGTGCACCCCAGAAACAACCAGCCCTTTGAGGACAACCATACTGCTGATGCGGCCCGCGATGAAATTGAGTTTGACACTCCTGTACTTGACTATAATCCAGGTTCTATAAATACTCAGTCTGTGTCCTGTTCTTTTTGATTAAGATATGAGATTTGGGCCCTAAATCTCATAACATGCTGGGACTTAGGGGTCCCACAGCTGTTTCAAAATGGCACTTTTAGATCCAGAGTAATGGTTATTTTTATGAAGCATGAAGCAGTAAATGTGACTTTAAACAAAAAATTTTCTAGTGGTGAATCAATCGCTGTCATTTAAAATACATGCACCAGGAAGATTCACCTGCTGTGATTGTTTGCTGAATGTTACATATTCTGCTTTATTAATACAGTATGCCCCATATAGGGTTTTAAAAGGTGGACACAATGACCCTAGAGGATGACAAAGTGAAATTTTGTGATCTAGTATAATGGAACAAATACTTCCAGAACCAAAGCAATGACAAAGTTATACTTTGATATCCAAAACAATGACACATTGGGGTTGATTTACTAAAACTGGAGAGTGCAAAATCGAATGTAGCGGTGCATGGTAGCCAATCAACTTCTAACTTCAACTTGTTCAATTAAGCTTTGACAAAAAAAACCTGGAAGCTGACTGGTTCCTATGCAGAGCTGCACCAGATTTTGCACTCTCTAGTTTTAGTAAATCAACGCCATAGGGTCCTACAACAATAGTACATGGGTGTTTGCGCTCTGGAGCAAGCACACACTGGCAGGTTTTAAAAATATCAATTCTAGAATGCTGTTTGTTGTGAAACCTGAAGCAGACCTTAACAGGAAAGCATGAAGTCACACATTGATGATGTTAAAGCCTGACATAGCACACAGCAGCCCCACCTGGAACTGCTCCTCTCTAACGTTTCATTCAATACAAGAATCATCACAGAGATCAAGCCCCTGAAACAATCTGCTTATTGAAGTTAAACCCCTACTCCCCCTGCAAAACCACTGGATGAAAGGAAAAAACCTAGTGAGGGTCAGTGGCTTAACTAGAACCTTCAGCACCCCAGTGGAAGAAACCATGAAGGGCCCCCCTGACCCCCGGCTGGGGTCCTTCCCTCTGCGATTTTTATTGGGACTGTGATATTGCAGCGGACATGTCGGACATTTTTGACACTTTTTTGGGACCAATGACTTTTATACAGCGACCAGAAATTGAAATATCCACTGATTACTGTATAAATGTCATTGCTGCAGGGGGTGATCTAGGGGTTAACTGTGTTCCCTAGGCGTGTTCTAACTGAGTGGGGGCTTGGCTGCCAGGGGCATAAGAGATCTAACTGATCCCAGTGACAGGGATCAGTAGATCTCTTACATGCCGCCTGTCAGAACGGGGAACCACCGTGTTTACAGCAGCGGTTCCCCATTTTCCCCAGGCAATCGCGAGTAGCCGGCGGACATCAATGGCCGCCCGACCCGCGCCAATACTGCTGGAGAGTGCGGCAGGCACAAGAGCATGCCGGCACGCTCCCGCCCGCTAGACCCGCACGAGCGAGCCACTGTTTATATACGGCGATTCGCGCTACAGCCACTCTGCAGTAGTAAATGTACGCGAGCCAGTCGGGAACTGGTTAAAAATATTTTTTACAGATTTTTCGGAGCCCCGTTGGGGGGCTTTGATGAGCTATTAGGGGTCTAAACCTTTGAGACAGAGAAAGGAGACAGAGAACACGGTCTTCAAACTCCATCTCTGCAGCCTCAGCTGCACAGAATGAATGGACAGGAATATCTCTGTACAGAGCTACCCCTTCATTCACAAACTAAAGCATAGTAAATGCAGTTTACTATGTTTCAGTTATGAATGGACTGTGTCAGTAATTGGTATGGATCACTGACTTTTCAATTTAGAAAAGGCTTCGTCCTGAGAGATCCCCCACAGCAGGAGGGGGGGGGGAGGGGTAGGGAACCCTGCGGAGCTGTGGGGACAAAGGGAGGGGCATGGAGGGCCAGGAAAAAGTACAGCAGGGCTGGAGAGCACACAGGGAGGCAGCAGAAAGAAGCTGCATAGGAGGAGTGGTGGGGGTGGCTGCATATAAATGAACAGATCTCTCCATTTCCTGCCCCCCCCTCCTCTTCTCCCTCCTGCAGGCTTTCAGTGGCTGCAGGAGGAAATTGGAGGGATTGGTTCCTCTAGATCAGTGTTTCTAAACAGTTTACCAGTCACAGCGCAACATACTGCCTCTTCACTGCCTCTGAAAAGCAATCTGAGCCTGGATTGCTTTTCAGAGGAATGGTATTTTCTTGCTGGTATTATGAACCCGCCCAACAAAAAAATCAGTTCTGATCATACAGAAAAAGGGGTCAGGATTAAAAGTAATGTGTATACATACACATGCATGTAAACACACATGTACACACACAGTATCTCATAAAAGTGTGTACACCCTCACATTTTTGTAAATATTTGATTCTATCTTTTCATGTGACAACACTGAAGAAATGACACTTTGCTACAATGTAAAGTAGTGAGTGTACAGCTTGTATGACAGTGTAAATTTGCTGTCCCCTCAAAATAACTCAACACACAGCCATTAATGTCTAAACTTCTGGCAACAAAAGTGAGTACACCCCTGAGTGAAAATGTCCAAATTGGGTCCAATTAGCCATTTCACCTCCCCTGTTTCATGTGACTCCTTAGTATTACAAGGTCTCAGGTGTGAATGGGGAGCAGGGGTGTTAAATTTGGTGTTATCGCTCTCACTCTCTCATACTCGTCCTGAGGGGATACTGTGGGAATTTACCATCTACTATAGTCAGTTATATGCCTCTTCCCTGCCCCCTGATTTTGAATACATACAATTACACATGCATACAAATATATACAGTCCAGATAGCTTTTTAAATAATCGGTAGCAGCAGCACTGTACCTTCACTCTCCCGCTCCATGCCGGGTACTGTGCTGTAGGGGGCGGCAGAGAGCACACACTGTGCAAGGCACCTCTCCCTTGCTTTCACTTTCAATGTAAACACAGTTGGATTGAGCGCCTGACGATTTACACATCATCTAAGGATCGGTGAGCTCAGTCCCATGTGCAATTCAGGCATGGGGGGCCACCCGGACCCCCTGCAGCATGGGGCCCAGTCGCAATGGCGACTTCTGCAACCCGTCCGCCCCTGGTGAGGGTAAATAATTAGATAATATACTTACCTTTCCTCTGCTTCCTCCTGTGGTGCTTGGGGTGATGTCATCATCCTTTCGAGAAGATCTCGCAGAATGCTGAATAGTCCAGATCTCACAAGATGATGTTCCTGCACTGTGCTGCAGATTCTTCTTTTGTGAGATTTGCTGCTCAGCATTCCCATAGATTTTTTCAGCAGAAGGATGATGTCACCCCCTGCACTATGGAAATTGGGGAAAGGTGTGTATATGATCTATTTTTTTTTTCTTCACGAGTTTATTTTTTTGTATTTTTATGCAGCATTTCAGGAAGGGAACCACATTAAAAGTGGAACTTTTTGTAAATGTGAATTCTTCCCCCTTGCTGAATAAAATCAGCATCTCTCACCTCGCTTTCTGTGCTGTTGATGCCCAGCAGAAAGACCAGTTCGGAGAAGAAAAGTGCCATGGCGATGTTGGAATGGATCCCTCGGGTGTTGGTTTTCAGTCCTTTAAGAGATGTCAGGATTGCAAATGTTGTCAGAAGAGCCACCAGCGAGATGGTCAGACACGTGTATGTGACGATGGCCAGAGTCTCAAGGTCTCCCTCCAGCTGCTGCATGGAAGAATAATATATATGCATTAGAACAGTACTGTATTGCTTAAAGGGAGCCTCCACCTGATAGCGCACCCACCACCCCCAGCAAGATATATTTACTCAACCACACTCCTTCACCACTGTAGAAGTCCACCCAGGAATAAGTTCTGGTGCTGGCTGCTGTTGGAGTTTGCCTGTGTGGATGATGTCACTGCCCCACTGGTGATATATATTTTCAGGTGTATTACCACCTACTGCAGCTAGTGTATGGTTTAACTCAACCAGATGCAAGAGGAACAAGACTCTCTAATTAGTACGTTCACAGTGTCCACCTTCAACATGTCTGCTCTGAATATCAGCTGGGTTTTCTTGGAAGCAGAACGCCAGAAATGTTTTTTCTTTCACAAATGAACATTTTACTTGTGTTATGTTTTTGGGAGAAAACTGCAGCAACCCCACACAAACATGGGAAGAATGTGCAAACCCCAAGCTGAATGTCATAGTCATTGAAACCAGCTCTCCTCCCCAGTGCCGAGACTAGACTAGAGCTAATCAATCACTAACTGTAGCCTCTCACCTGCTTAAGCCTTGGGGACCAAAGTAGCTGAGATGCAAGAAAAGGGAATTAAAAATATCTCTTGTGATGCGACTTTCTTGCAACTTGAGTGCCAGAGAGTAAAAGTTGCATGAAAGTTGCACTCCAAAGTCACACTGGGAGTCGCACTAATCTGAACCGAACCTCAGTCCCTCAGAGGCCATAAGGGATTTCTGTTTAAAGTTTACCTCTCGGTGTGATCCATCCATGAGGACACCAAAACTTCCAAACTGAGAGCACTGGCAACGGACGTGTGTGGTGTTCCGGAAGACCATGTCGCAGTCCTTCACTGCCCAGCTCCCTGGGGGGTCCAGTCTGAAATCAAAGACACAGTAATAAGATGATAAGTTCTAGAACAAATCAGCACTTTGAGCCTACAATGTCAGTTGTGTTGTACGGCCTTCACAATGAAAGTAAGTTGGTTTATTCAGCAGTCATTGATTCTAAGGCCATATGATCCCAGTAGCCACAAAAATATATCAAAAGTGGTTTGTAATGCACAGCAAGCAGGCTTTTGCTTAAAGATAACCTGACACGTTGCACTTTCACTCCCTGCAGCTAAAGCACAAATTTTGGGTTTAGATATCCTTTAGGCTAAAAATAAGTGAGCCTCAGACAGTCCCCCGATGATGTCATTTCCGAGAAAAGGGGGTGTGGCTACAACGTGACGTCATCATGCATGCATACCAGTCAGAGTCCGGTGTGTACTATCAGCCTGCTATTGCGGGGAGAGGAGATTGTGGTGATATACATTTATATATTTTATATATGGGAGCAACCTTTGGATTTTAACAGTAAAAGTAGTTTTTTTTATGTGTATTCTTCACTTTCATGGTGATATTCGGAGGCAAAGGTGCTTCACATTGCTTGTACCAAGAGACCATTGAAGAATCATTCAGCTTGAGCATATTTGACCATTTATAATCTAATGGTCCATACTGTCTGGTAAGAGGCTTCTTTCAATGGTGACATATGGTGGTGAAAGTTCATTGGTAACAGGAGTCTGAATGCACACATAGATAAATTGTTGCTGTTTATATGCACATATTTGGACTATTATATTTCACTTGCACTTTTACATATTTTTTAAATGCTTTATAGTTTGGGACACATGAATTGTTATCAAGTACATGCATCTGTTTGAATTTTTATGCATGGTTTATACTTTGAAATTTTACATATGCAACTTTTAATAGTTGTTTACTTGTAGGTTTGGGTGAATATAGTGTTGCTTTATTAATTGCAGTTTACAAATAAGTGACAACCTTCCTGAAGTGTTCCAAATACTAAGGGACTGTGGTATGTGTTACCCGCACTGCTTGCTATTTAGCAGTCTCTGCAACTTCTGAATTTAATGTGCCTTTGTGTGACTGGATACTGCAGACAGTGCTGAGGGTCTGTCTTGTTACAGAGGGTGTGGAAGGGATGAAGTCAGTGGAGGTTCTGCTGGGCCAGGAGAGATAAAAGAAGACAAAGACATACTGGCTGGACTGGTTCCACTGTACGCAGACGGGCTTGCTTCTGTTCACCGTTTCCAACAGCTGGAAATCTAATATCAGCGGTGCCTCCAGGTCCCCGTGGATAAAGGTCTGGTCTCTGAGTATGGCCACGCTTATGATGGGTGAATTCATCACTGGATTTTTGGGAAGCCTAAAAAAAATAAAAAAACAACATATATTCCACAATGTATTCACTGTAAGAACATACCAGGGCCGGGACAAGGGGTGGGCAGAAGGGACAACTGCCCTGGGTGCAATGATTTATTGCAGGGATGGGGGCATGCTGTGCTGAGTTCCTTCTGTTACAAGGCTTACAGGAGTAGTGACAGCAGCATTACTACTCTTGTAAGCCCAGCGATGGGAGCAGTGAGGAGAGAGCCTGGAGGAGGTGTGGGACCCCCTAAGCTTGCACATTATGAGCAGGAAGGGCACAGTTTGGCAACTTTGCCCTGGGTGCTGAATGACCTTGTCCTGCCACAGATTATACTGCAGCATAAGAGGCTGATAATTTAGTTAGCTAGCGCCTTAAAGAGGAGTTCCACCTGGGGAAAAAAATGTAAAAGTCAGCAGCTACAAATACTGTAGCTGCTGACTTTTAATATATGGACACTTACCTGCATAGGGAGCCTGCGATGTTGGCACCCCAGCCAATTTTCGGATCGGCTATTGGGTGCTACTGCCGCCATCTACACTAAGGGAAACTAGCAGTGAAGCCGAGTTCCCTACTGCGCATGCGTGAAGCGTGCTGCGCTTTCTAATTGGTCTGGCAGGGGAGGAAGGAGGAGGGGGGGGCAAACTTCCGAGGGATGGCACCATCTTCCGGAAGTGGGGACGGGGACCTGTCAAAAACAGGTCCCTGTTCCCCCCTTCCCCCTGAAAGGTGTCAAATGTGACACTTTTGGGTGGAACTCCGCTTTAAATATCAAGCACTTTTGTTAAAGGGAATCTGTGCATTGCTCATGCAGGAAAAAAAAAAAAGTTAATTTAAAGAGGACCTGTGTCGTGGAAGCTGTGCCCTAGTTGTTTGGTTGTATCGGATTACAATGCTTACTGAACTACAGACCTGGAACAAGCATGCAGCAAATAAGGCAACCCATCTGAATGTTTGTTCAGGTCGTTGACTTGGAAAGTATTAAAGCTATAGGATCAGTCCAACAACCAAGAAGAACAGAATTCTGGAAGCTGTGCCTAAAAAAGGCAAGCAGAAGGCAAAGGGCTAATGACCAATATTGGTCGTGGTCTCCCTGCAGCTGATATTTTTCCCATTACTGACTTTCCATGCCTTGTTCTGCAGTGCATCTCTGTGTGGAGGCAGCCATCTTGGGAGAGGCAGGGCTTTGCTTCCTCATGTCAGAGCCTCCAGGAAGGAGAACACTGTGCAAAATGTTCTCTTTGCTGAAGGCTCTGACTTTGGAAGCAAAAACTCTGCCTGTACCAAGATGGCTGCCTCCACAAAGAGATGCTGCTTCACAGTTGTGACATCACCAAATCTCACTCCAGGTTTGGTGAGGCTGTAGGGACAGGAGTGTCTAGGCATATTCATAAACCAAGAAGAGCATTGATATTTTCCAATTTTACATTTTCCAAACTGTTCAGGCACAATAATATTTCTAGATGTTCCCAACAACACAGCAAATCTTCACCTTTTTTTGAGCCCATGCCCACTTTAAAAAAGTTATCAGCAAAACTGTTCATTCCAAAATGCAGATCAGGAACTACAGATCTGTTTGTGTGTCCCTCCTGGAGCGGCTGGGGACTGGCTCACCTGAAGTTCCTCTTGTCGGTGCTGTATCTAGCTGGAAGCAGGTCCCCGAGTGTTCGGTAGACTAGAAGGACAAGGATGGTAGCGGCAGGCTCTGGATCAGGGATCGGTCTCTTTGGCGGGGGAACAGCAGTCGTTAGGTTATTCTCAGGGTTGGTTGGAGTTGGTAGAACTGTAGGGGGCGCTTTTACAGGAGAAAAAAAAATGTCTATTAATGGAAACCTGGGAGAAACATAGAGGCTGTCATTGTCGAGCTCTCTATCTAAATATTAGTTCCTGGCTGTCAGTAGATGCTTTTTAAGTTGAGTTGATGACTCAAAGTAAGTACTCAAATAAGGACCTCTGAATTTCATTACACATGTTTGGGTGAATGACTCAGAAAGCATTGATGGGGCATCATGAAAGCCAAGCAACTAGCATTTTTAGAGGGAAGCCATGAATGGCAGTCCCTTTACATCATGGCAGGTTTACTTTAAGCTATGTCAGGGGTAATTGTTACCCCAGAAAGAGGTGCTTCACTCTATGTACTGTAAGGCTCCTTTCACACAGGCGCCTCCGTTGGACGGACTCCGCTTGCTCTGCTGCTCCCCGCTGAGCAGGTGTGTGACAGATCCGTCTCCATTTACTGTGCAGAGCGGAGACAGGCCCAGCCCCGCTCTCCTCTATGGGGAGATCGGGTGCAACCGGACCACCTGTCCATTTTCATCCAATCATATTCGATTCGCCAGACGAATGGAAAATAGGACCACCATTCATCTGGATTTTGTGGACAGGATTGGATCACATAGCAGCGAATGTCATGCCACCTCTGACACCTGGCGCACCGCACCATAGAGGAGACTGGAGGGTCCGCATGAAAAACTGACAGGTGGACCTAATCGGACAGCCCGTGTGAAAGGGCTCTTAGTTCCTATAAATAAAAATGTAAACCCAAAGATGGAGTTTGTTATATTTAAAGAGACTGCCATACTAGAAAAACCTTCCTGTCCAATCCTGTTTTGACAGGGAAAGCTTGCACTCCTTCCTGCCTCTGCAACATTTCTATTGCCCACTGAGGTCAACAGTAGCGTGTTTGGGCGGGGCTAGTAGCAAGCATTTGCATAGCAGAGATCCCAGACTTTCAGGACTCCTAAAAAAAAGCTGAATCTGCACGCAATCACTTGGAAACATCTTCTTTTGGGTGACAGTGACTGTCCAAGATCAAAGAGTTGCTTAATGTAAAGCCAAAACTTTTTTTTAATCCCTTGACTCAACTTGGCCGCCATGCCCCCCCCCCCCCCAATGGCCCTTTAGGAGGCTGGAAGGCCCTCAGGACTTTCAGACCCTAGAGACGATACGTTTACGAACGATGA
>BLSH010494947.1:3447074-3458954 GCA_018402905.1 Glandirana rugosa | reverse complement strand
TAAGGAGCATTCTTTTCACTGATCACTAATGTAAGGAGCATTCTTTTCACTGATCACTAATGTAAGGAGCATTCTTTCCACTGCCCACCAATGTAAGGAGCATTCTTCCCACTGACCACCAATGTAAGGAGCATTCTTCCCACTGACCTCCAATGTAAGGAGCATTCTTCCCACTGACCTCCAATGTAAGGAGCATTCTTCCCACTGACCTCCAATGTAAGGGACATTCTTCCCACTGACCGCCAATGTAAAGGACATTCTTCCCACTGACCGCCAATGTAAAGGACAATCTTCCCACTGACCACCAATGTAAGGGACATTCTTCCCACTGACCGCCAATGTAAAGTACATTCTTCCCACTGACCACCAATGTAAGGAGCATTCTTCCCACTGATCACCAATGTAAGGAGCATTCTTTCCACTGGCCACCAATGTAAGGGACATTCTTCCCACTGATCACCAATGTAAGGAGCATTCTTTCCACTGATCACCAATGTAAGGAGAATTCTTCCCACTGACCACCAATGTAAGGAGTATTATTCCCACTGACCACCAATGTAAGGGACATTCTTCCCACTGACTGCCAATGTAAGGGACATTCTTCCCTCTGACCACCAATGTAAGGAGTATTCTTCCCACTGACCACCAATGTAAGGAGCATTCTTCTACTGATCACCAATGTAAGGGGCATTCTTCCCACTAACCACCAATGTAAGGGACATTCTTCTCACTGGCCACCAATGTAAGGGGCATTCTTCCCATTGACCTTCAAGGTAAGCAGCATTCTTTCTGCTGACCACCGTAAAGGACTTTTTCTCAATGGTCAAAAATGTAGTGGACTACCAATGTAGTGTGACTAATATACCATGAGATGTTGATGTAATCTTTTTTTACAGGGGGTTCCCCGATACCTGAATATTATTTCAACAGTTCCTCAAAGGTAAATAATAGCCTGTTCTAGGCCATAGCAAGGGCCAGTGATGCCTTTAATACCACTCCAACTGCTACTACACAGCACAGTTAGACCCCTTTCACACCAAGGTGTTTTTCAGGAGCTTTTGCACTAAAAATAGTGACTAAAAAGTGCCTGAAAAACTCCCCCCAATACACCCCAGTGTGAAAGCCAGAGTGCTTTCACACTGGGGTGGTGCGCTTGCGGGACGGTAAAAAAAGTCCTGCAAGCCGCATCTTTGCAGTGGTGTGGGAGCGGTGTATTCACCGCTCCTATACCGCCCCTGCCCATTGAAAACAATGGGGCAGCGCTCTAGAAGAGCAGCTAATCAGCACTTTTAACCCGTTTAACCCCTTGTGGGGGGGGGGGTTAAAAGTGCACCACCATAGCGCCGCTATAACGAGCGATAAAGTGCCGCAAATTTGCGGTGTTTTACCGCTAATGCTCGGCGGCCCCAGCGTGAAGGGGGTCTTAGTGACTCTTAGCGGAGTTTAATCCGTGCATATTATAATCAGAATACAACTTTATGCTCCCACCATGCCAAAGTTGGTTTGGAATGTGTTGTAGTTTAGGTTTTTATTGCTCTCCATGCCCCAATAAAGATTCAATCTCTTTTTATCACAATAACCACTGGCACTGAAAGTGTGATAAAACCCCACATTTTTAAATGCAACCATAGCAGGAATAGAGGGGAAATCTTCCAATGAGGACACCTGCTTCAGTGACACCGATCTGGAGACAAATTTCCGTCACTTTGGAGAGATTTCCTCTCACTTCCTGTTGTGTCTATGGTACAGGAAGTGAAGAAATCTCCACAAACTCTTTACCAAAGAAAACATTTTTTCATATTTCACTTGCCTAAAGTCAGTTAAAAACTTCATGTCTGCCTAAGGACAGTCAATAGGGTGATAATGTCAATAATTTCACTGCAGAGCGATAAGAGCTGTCACCCTGTTACAGGAAGCTGAGCTTATGTCAGTGTTCCTCCATACCTTGCAATGACAGTGTCCATTTGTTTTATTGCAGTTTGGATCGAAGCCCTTATTTATGTCACAGTTGCACGGTCCGCAGGTTTGATTCCCCCACCATCCTTTGGGACAATGGTGATCCATCCTAAGGGAGAAATTACAACATGTCATTGTTTAAAAGAACAGCCTTCCCCACAGTCTTGCACAGGCTCTTTTTCTTTCTGAAATTGCTCACGCTGGTTTCACTGCACACTGTAAGTTTCTAACAGTATTCATTAGATGCTTATTTAATTTGAAAAACCGCGTGCCCAAATACGGTATATGCCAGCAAACATATAATCACAATCAAAAAATAAAAAAAAACATTAAATGTGATTAGTGTCACTAAAATATATAAAACAAAACCATATAAATTGTGAACATATTATAGTGTGACAGTCCATGAAATCCAGTTACAGCAAAGTGATCATCCACCAGAATGTGAAGACAAAGTGATGTCCTTCACACCAATAAATAAATGCACAGCGCACTCACCAGACTCTATTGACCCCTATTACAGGGAGTCAAAAACCTTTATCTTGAGACAAACTATGTTGCACTTGCATTCCAATAGACAAGGTTTGGTATTTAAAACATTAGGAATGCTGGTTTGAATTCCACCAACTACCGGAAATTACATACCTCATAGGTACCTCCCTCTGAGATACGTAATTTCCGATAGTTGATGGAATTTAGGTGAGGGTTCTCTTCTCTCTCTCCTCCTACCTGTCAATCCACGCTGAGCTTAGGGTGCTGGAGCGCAGTGTTACACATCATCTGAGGATCTCCTTATCAGGATATCTGGGTGGATGCTAGGAAATATCTGGATTCGGGTGTGTGGTGACCAGTCTGTGATTTTCCAGGATATAACCCACTGCTGTTTTTGACTCCCTCTAATAGGGGTCAATAGAGTCTGGTGAGTGTGCTGTGCATTTACTTGTTGGTGTAAAGGACATCACTTTGTCTTCACATTCTGGTGGATGATCACTTCACTGTAAGTGGATTGCATTTGGATTTTATGGACTGTCATACTATAATATATTTACAATTTATGTTTTTTTATATATATTTTAGTGACACTAATCACATCACTTTGGTGGTATTAATGTTTTTTTCTTTTTTATTGCGATATGTTTGCTGGCATACCATATACCGTATTTGGGAGCGCAGTTTTTCAAATTAATTAACCATTTAAAGGTAGTTGTTGCACTTTATAATAAGCAGCTCCTCTAATTTGAATTCTAATTCCAATTTATTTCTCATTCTCACATTTATAATTATTTTGGTTTAAGTCACTGCATGGGTGTAGGAGCCTTATTCAGGTCCTATATTTAATGCATTAGATGCTGCCCAAGTCAGGTAGAGCCCGCCTCATTTTCTGGCTGGGGAACATCCAGCATCATATAGCCTTTCCTCTACAGTTTGACTGCCCCTGGCTCGCCCCTTTCATTTGATAGAAATCAGTTCTTTGTATTTGATTAACGGCCGAAACGCGCTGAATTTCTATCAGGGTATACCTCACCATTTTTTTGAAAAAAGGATAACCTTTTATGCTGATTTACTGATGTGCTGACGTTTCTCTATTGTCACAGCTAGGCTCAGCCCTCCCTCAGGCGGCTCAGCTGTCAGTTAATTGCCAGTACTCATCATTCCACAGTGACTCACCTGATGATCATATCCTGCTCATCAGTCAGCCTTGCTGGCTATTTAAACTGCCTGGATCATATCTCCTGTGCCTTCGCCTTGGTCAGCATATCTGGATAGTTTCTGCTGTGTTTTCCTGTTTAAGACTTTTACCTGGCTGACTTACCTTCTGGTTCCTGATTCTGTTTGCTGCATCTGACTACGCTGATTTCTGGTTTCCTGTTTACTGGCTTGTTCCGAATACCCGCTCTGGTTAACGAACCCTGGCTATGTTTTGACCACATTTATTCTGTTTGTACAATTTTACTAAAAAAATGTGATTTTTACTGCACTTCTGTCTCAGTCTGATTCATGGTTCCTGACATTTATGGACTGTATGATGTTGGAGGTTATTGAAAATCCATCAGCCTGAGCACCCGGTATCCAGAGATTCAGAGCATGATAGCGGTTTTAGCACTCTCACCTGTTCTAGTTTATATTTATAATAAGGCTTTCGAACCCAAGCAGAAAGATGTCAACAGCACTCAGAGCTCTGATGCCCCCCCCCCCCCCCGCCTTCCTTTCATCCAATGCAGGCAACTGCTATAATGTTTCCTTCACCTATAATGAGCCCTCTTACCTGTGCTCGCAGTACCTTCCATAGTGGCTCCCCGTACACTCACAGGTATAACCCAGGGGGGAGTTTGGCTGATGACGGCACAGCCCCTTATTCTCACATGGATTCAGCTGGCAAATGTCCACACAATTCTCCCCAAAATAACCTAGAGAGGCAAAAAAGGTTACATGAACCTGATGGAGGTATAAACACTAGGGACCTAATCACAGTACTGCACTGCTGTAACGGATGTCATTGGTGAGATGTCGTTCCATTCATTACAAAGGGCAGACAAATGTGTCTTGCTGATGGACAGCACAGAGCAAAGCATTGTGTTAGCGAGCATTATGGTGGGCTGCCAATAATGGTGCATGTACGATTTTTGGTCTGTTTCAAACTTCAAATGAATGGGCTGCTCTAACGGAACACACATTAACACATGGTACAAAACATGTTAACATGCATGCGATTAATACAGAGGACAAGGCTGGTGAGAATAGGTCCTTACTGGATGACATTTAGTTTTCTGAAGCACTTGTGTATCATAAACAATTGCCATTTCTTAAAAATATTGTTTTCCCTTTTTTTTTTTATCCTTTTCACATCTCATTTTTGCTGACCTCCTTCACCCTCTTTCAGCCACTTCCTGTCCACATGCACTTGCTCTGGTGTCAGCTACATATAATTGCTTTGGACCAACTTATGGTGACAACAACATCCCATGCTTGTTCAATGAGTGTTGGCATGACTGTCTTAGTCTGAATCAGTGATGCATGTGGCAGGGTGAAAACGCAAGAGCATAAATGAGAGGCAGTTGTCCCCCTATACCAGGAAGTGCCTTAAAGTGGTTGTAAACCCTCACATATACCCAGTGAAGTGAATAGGCTCAGGTGATACACAGAGATGAAACAAATCCTCTTACATTTTATATCTGCAGTCTTCTCTTCCCTACACTTCTTCACAAGGGCAGAATCTTATTAAAATCCTTCTCCATTCGATCGTATCACAAAGGAGGGGGTGGAGAGCTGCAGTTATAGTGTGTGAGAGCTGATTGGAGGAAAGGAACACACCCCCCCCCACACACACACACACAGCAGAAGAAATGTGTTGTGAATAGACAAGCTGTGTGCTGAGGTCCCTCCCCAACAGAAATTTTTATCTCATGTGTGGGGAAAACTTCTCTGAAGTGTCTCATGCTGATAACATAGACACAGCGTTAGAGAGAAATTACACTTAGAGCTTTGGAGAGAGATAAGCTAACACTACAGATATATGTGCTTTGCTTAGACTTCATGACTGAGGTTTACAACCACTTTAACAAGGTCGTTCATGGCAGGTGGTTTATTGATGCTGCAAATTTGAAAATAATTGAAAACCACTTTTTAAACGACGCTAACATGTTAATGTTTATATGAGATTTTAGTAATTTGGTTTAACTACATAAGGACCGCCTCATAGCAGATATACTGCTACAGGGTGTCCCTCCTGTGCAGAATCATGTATGTATATGTGATTCTGCATTTATGCATAGGGGGCACACGCTCCGAGGGTGGCCCGCTTCTGCAGTGATTATTCACAGCAGAAGCTGATCTGCGGGTGCCAGGTACTGGATGTCCGCCGGCACCCACCAATCATCAGGCAGAGACACAGTACAGATATCTGCAATGTAAACAAGGCAGAGCTTTGTTCTGACAGAGAGGAAGGGATGGACTTTGTGTCCCTGCAAAGCAGGAATAAAATCCTTCACTTCCCTTAGTAAAAGAACCTCACATACTACAGTAAAACATTGGCTAGGCACACCATTAACCTTTTGATCACCTTAGATGTTTAACCCCTTCCCAGCCAGTGTCATTGGTACAGTTTGACCGTGCATATTATTAGCACTGATCACTGTATTAGTGTCACTGGTTCCCAAAAAGTGCCAGTGTCCGACCGCAATATCACGGTCCCACTATAAGTCGCTGTTTGCCGCCATTAATAGTATAAAAAAAAAAAAATTCAAGTATGCTTACTATAGTTTGTTAACAATATAACTTTTGCGCAAACCAATCAATATACGCTTATTGGAATTTTTTTCACCATAAATATGTAGCAGAATACATATTAGCCTAAATATATGAAGAAATTTGATTTTTTACATTTTTTTATTGGATATGTTTTATAGCAGAGCAGTAAAAAATATTGTTTTTTCTTAAATTGTCAGTGTTTTTTTTTTATAGCATGTAAAATAAAAAAAAAGCGCAGGGGTGATCAAATACCACCAAAAGAAAGCTCTATTTATGGGAGAAAAAAATTATATAAATTTTATTTGGGCATAGTGTTGCATGACCGCACAATTGTCAGTTAAAGTAATGCAGTTCTTCAACCACACAGCCTCAGGTATCACCCCTCTGAGAAGAGACAAAATAGTTGCCTTATAACGGTATGACTATGTGGCTATATTGGTGGTCTATATAGCAGAATCTGGGCGATTATGTACTTTATAAGACATATTGGGTCATTTTCAATATTTATACTGTGTTTGTTTGTACAACATCATTTATGTATTTTATTTCATTTTCTCCTTTTCTGGTTTCATGATTATTGTATTTCTGATAGAAATTGTTTTACCATAATCAACCCGTCACCCTGCAGAGTGTGGCAGACGATTTTATATTGTCTGCTACATATGCTGCGGACTGTTTGTTGAAATGGTTACACAGTGGATCTATATGTGGTTAATTGCCTGTTATTTACATTTTATGCACCTCACACCCATATATATATATGGAGCAAGCAACCACGGGACTCAGGCTATTATTAAGCACCCCCTCTTTATGGTGTGAAATGCGTACGCCACGCTGTTTTGATCTCCTGCGTTTCTCTATGTTTGGTGACTGCTTTGGGTTTTTCTGGATTTTAATGCATACTTCAATAAAAGTGTTTTTACGGAGTGCGGCTGTCCAGCAATTTCCACATGTTCATAAAGTAATGCAGTGTCGTGAATCTTCGGAAGGTCAAGTGGTTAATAACCCATTGAGTTACATACCTGGGTTGCAGACACAAGTATGTCCCAGCCATGTGTCCAGGCACGAGCTGTTCCCCAGGCATGGGTTGGGATCACATGCACTCTGAACGCTGCAGCCGGTTTTAACATTCAAAATGTTGCTGGGTTTGGGCAAAGTGATCCCACTCGATGTCTCTCCTAGTCGTAGGCCCTATAAGGTAACAAAGATAGAGAAGCTGATTAACAAATGTAAATGCAAATATAAAAAAGAGAGCATTTTTTTTTTTAATTTAGTTTTGGATAGAGTGTGGAATGTGCTGTGTAACAAAACCAGATAGGGCTTTCAACCAACACTTTAATACCATTTGTTTTTAATTTCATTCCTCACCTGTATACAGCCTTCTAATCCGTTCTGCACCTCCTTGGCTCCCATAATGCCTCCAACGAAGAGGTGCTTCACCCTCAATCCATGCAGCTCATTACCAACACTGACTGTGTCCTAAAGAATAATAAGACAAGCAAAACTTTATTAGTTCACATGCCATGACATCCTGCACTCACAGTATGTCCTCAAGTCTTCTGAATTGTATGGCAAAGGGCATCATTCAACCTGAAGACTGAGGACATCATGTGGTGGAAAGCAATTACTGCGGGGCACAGCGCCGTACAGGAGGTGAGTTCTGTAGGCAAAATTAGTTAAGCTTTAAAGTGGTTCTAAAGGCAGAAGGTTGTTTATCTTAATGCATTCTATGCATTAAGATAAAAACCTTCTGTGTGCCTCCTCAGACCCCCTAATACTTACCTGAGCCCCCTCTAGATCCAGCAATGTTGAACGAGAGACTCGACTGTCCAGGACTCTCCCTCCCGAGAGACACACAGAGGGCGCCATTGGCTCACACTGCTGTCAATCAAAGTCAGAGAGAGAGGGGGCAGGGCCAAGCCACAGCTCCGTGTCTGGATGGACACACAGCGCAGCAACTCGGCTCAGGTGCTCACATAGCAAGCTGCTTGCTGTGGTGGCACTAGGTAGGAGGGAGGGGCCAGGAGCATCGGTGAGGGACCAGAGAAGAGGAGGATTGTGCAAAACCATTACACAGAGCAGGTAAGTATAAGAAATAAAACAAGGCTTTAAAGTGCTTGTATGCTCTGGAAAAAAATAAAACCTGCAAAGCAAAGGAATAATGAGCTAGTATGCACCGCATACTAGCTCATTATGAAATACTTGCCTTAGAACGAAGCCCCTGCACCGGCTCTCACACACCGATGAGAAGGCAGACATGTTAACCGGCGTTACTTCCAGGTTCACGGGCTCCAGCGCTGAGTGGCCGGAGCCGCAATGACGTCACTCCCGCGAATGGACATGGGAGTCCGAAGTTCTGGCAAGTTTCAGCACGATCTGCTGGACCTTCATAGCGTATGTGCTGCTGATGTCAGCGGCTGCATGCAGGGGGAATATCTAAACGGTACAGGTTTAGGAGCTATTCATTTATAATAAGGGTTACCTGTAGGTAAAGATCACAAAGCGGGGTATACAACCACTTTAAAGAGGAAGTAAACCCAGATGGGGTTTACTTCCTCTATGTCCCCCTGTAAATTAGAAGCATAATGGGCTACTATGCATTGCATAGTAGCCCATTATGTGCCACTTACCTGCAAACAAAGCCTGCAGCGTCCAGCGATGTCCCCTCTCCTGGCCGCATCCATCTTCTGCCCCTCTTCCTTCCAGGGCCCCGACTCCGGCGCTGTGACTGGCCCTGGCCGGAGTCGCATGATGTCACTACCGCGAATGTGTGCGGGAGCCGCCAGTCACGGCACGGTCGCAGAGGAGGAACGGCACACAGGCCAGTCCTTCACTGCGCATGTGCCGACATAGCATTGGCACAGTTTGAACACTGCCTATCTCTTGAACCGTACAGGTTTAGGAGATATGCAGGGCACCTACAGGTAAGCCTTATTCTAGGCTTACCTGTAGGTTAAAGTTGTTGTCACAAGTTGACAACCACTTTAATATCACTTCAAATTCCTTTCTACATAGAAACATAGAAAAGTGACAACAGAAAAAGACTGAGTAGTCCATCGAGACTGCCCCTTTTTAGTTTTTTTTGTTTTTTTTTTACATTTACCTTGTTGCCTGACTATAGATTTATGTTT
Source organism: Glandirana rugosa (assembly GCA_018402905.1). NCBI lineage: Eukaryota > Metazoa > Chordata > Amphibia > Anura > Ranidae > Glandirana > Glandirana rugosa. Next base: position 3,449,619 of record BLSH010494947.1, on the reverse strand, counting down.
ATCCCAAGCATGTTTGAAGCCATTTACTGTTGACTGTCTCACAACCTCTGTTGGTAGTTTATTCCAATCATCAACCACCCTTTCAGTAAAATAATACTTTCTAAGATTAGTTTTGAACTTCCCTCCAGTTAGTTTGAGGTCCCCGTGTTCTTGATTTTGGTTTCATATTGAAAAGACTGCCCTCCTGAACGTTATTCACCCCCTTGATGTATTTAAAGGTTTCAATCGATGTCTCCCCTTTCCCTTCTTTCCTCCAGACTGTACATATTAAGTTCCTGAAGTCGCTCTTGATATATTTTATCCCCCAGACCTTTCACCATTTTTGTTACCCGTCTCTGAACTCGTTCTATGTTATCAATATCTTTTTGTAAGTGAGGTCTCCAGAACTGGACACCGTATTCTAAGTGAGGTCTCACTAAAGATCTATATAGAGGAATCAAAAAATTTAAATAAATAGTGCATTGTAACCTTAGGCATTGTTTCTAATTTTATTTGATTACATTTTTAAACTAGCAGACTAAAAGTAGAAGAAAAGTCTAACTATAAATATTCTTAAAAATGTTTCCTCCCCCTCCTCCTGCCTAACCTGTATAAAAAAAGATCAACATACTTATCTGTTTTTAATCTGCTCCCATCTGGTCATGTGATCCCGCAGCTCAGGATCCCCTGTGTCAGTGAGCAGCTGCTGCAGGGGAGAGGAGGGAGCGCTGACAACGGCTGGGACATGAGAACCCATGGGGGACTTCACGGCTCCCGGAATTCATCGCCATTATCGAGCGCTCCCTTTACACAGAGTTACAGGATAATGTGACTGGAAAGGAATGGATTAAAAATAGGTGAGCGCAGATCTTTTTATACAGGTTGGGCCGGATAAGTAGGAAGAGGGGGGAGGGAACATTTGAATCATATTAATACACTTTTATCACCTTGCAGTAGAATACATGCTGAGTCCTGACTTTCTCTGACAACCCATTTAAAGAGTTAAGAATCTGAGGTCTCCCACTTTCTTACATCTACTGTATTAATATGTTACCTGATAGAAGCCATAATCCAAGATGATGGTGACAACGTAACGTGTGTCACGCCCACTGCGGACGTCGCGAAGCTCCATCTGAAGGTCATGCCACCGCCCGTCATTTACCTGCATCTGGTCCAGAAGAAGGGTGGAGGTTTTGCTGGAGCCACGGCTGACAGAGAAGGAGACCAGGCCAGAGACCAGCTGTAGGTACAGAAAAAGCAGACATTTTCAAGTAACAATCTAGGAATGGAGATTAATATTTTAAAATCAAAACATGGCTTTGGCTTTTAAAAATAGAAGGAATATACATGTTCTCACAAAGCCACAAATGAGTTTATTCCTTTGTTAGGCTCCAGTGAAAGGGACCGTTGATGACGCCTGTGGGCGGGCGAAACGCGTTGACACAATTTCCGGTTTGAGGGTGCCGTGGACGTCATTTCCTGTTGTTGGAACGCACGCTGCGAGCGGCGTCCATACATTGTTGTAACAAGGGGATTTTTAAAGTTTTTCCTGTAAGTAATTCTTTACCTTGCGCAATAAAACGAGCCAAATAGTACTTCACTATTTTTGGATTCTCTTTCTTCCAAAACATATGGGGATTCTGCCGGCGATCATATGAGACACTACTCTGGACGACTTCAGCCTATTGTCATCTGATTGCATACAGCGTTGCCTGATCCCCAGACTGAAAAGCTGGGGGTCATGGTGTTGTGGTGAGTAGGATTCCTTGGGTGTTTTCTCCCCATACGTGTGGAGCACATTGGCACTTTGAAGATTTTTCATCAACACAGCGCACTTTGTCACTTTATTGCGGACTATTACAATTGCATTACCATGAATGTATAATTAATTTTTAGCACCTTTTCTAATTGATATATGGACTGATTTTGTTTTGATTTTGCACATATTTTTCCAGTATTTCCATTACCGTATATACTCGAGTATAAGCCGACCCGAATATAAGCCGAGGCACCTAATTTTACCACATAAAACTGGGAAAAGTTATTGACTCGAGTATAAGCCTAGGGTGGCAAATGCAGCAGCCAGAACACAGGAATTGTAGCCATAACACAGGGACAGGGAGCCAGAACACAGGAATTGTAGCCAGAACACAGGGACAGGGAGCCAGAACACAGGAATTGTAGCCAGAACACAGGGACAGGGAGCCAGAACTCAGGGATTGTAGCCAGGACACAGAGACTGTAGCCAGAACACAGGTATTGTAGCCAGGACACAGGGATTTTATCCAGGACACAGAGACTGTAGCCAGAACACAGGTATTGTAGCCAGGACACATGGATTTTATCCAGGACACAGACTGTAGCCAGAACACAGGTATTGTAGCCAGGACACAGGGATTTTATCCAGGACACAGACTGTAGCCAGGACACAGACTGTAGCCAGAACACAGGTATTGTAGCCAGGACACAGGGATTTTATCCAGGACACAGACTGTAGCCAGAACACAGGTATTGTAGCCAGGACACACCGATGTTATGGACACAAGACCGATGTCAGACACAGGAC
>BLSH010494947.1:3435043-3447064 GCA_018402905.1 Glandirana rugosa | reverse complement strand
CAGGACACAGACTGTAGCCAGAACACAGGTATTGTAGCCAGGACACAGGGATTTTATCCAGGACACAGACTGTAGCCAGAACACAGGTATTGTAGCCAGGACACAGGGATTTTAGCCAGGACACAGACTGTAGCCAGAACACATAAGGGATGAGTAAGGTAGATTCACATTAAACAGAGCTGTGCTGCTTCTAAGAGCCGTTCTGTGCTGTGTAAGTGTGACTAAACACATTGGAATGCAAAGAATGCAGAGAGAGAGCTGCAGCTCTTCATGGAGATCAGGAGGTGGGTGCGACTGAACAGCTAACATCAGCTTGTCCCGCCCACCTCCCCCACCTCCCGACATCAAGCTGAGAATCTGACACCTCTCTTGGCATTCTCTGCATTCCAATGTGTTTAATCACACTTACAAAGCACAGAACGGCTCTTAGAAGGCTCTGTTTAATGTGAATCTACTGATCACCCACAGACACTGACTCGAGTATAAGCCGAGGGGGGTCTTTTTCAGCACAAAAAATGTGCTGAAAAACTCGGCTTATACTCGAGTATATACGGTATATAATTTTTGGATGTGCTAGCGCTATAATAACTGTTTTCCATAGACTCTTGCTGAGTGGTATTCACTCAATGTGTAGCAGCTGCACCTGATCACTAGGTATTTCTCATCCAGTAGCGCAAACTTTTTTCTTATCAATAGTCTCTAATGGAAGATTTCACCTATAAATCTGTTTCACTGACAAGTGTAAAATTCTGGATTTCCATTAGACATTTTTCACTAGACCAGGTGCCCCTATTGGTAGATTTTCCCTCACCCCATGTTCTAATAACAACTGGATTCCCCATCACATTCTGCCCTGGTGACAATGTCGCTGGGACATATAGAGCGCAATTACCCAGAGAGGAGACAAAAACAGAGGTTCAGAGTTTCTAACCCTTCCCTACTCTATCCAAACCTGAAAAAAATATAAAAAAAAAATACAAAGTTTTGCTTTAACTTTTTGGATCATTACAATCAAATGACCCTCCAGTTTAATTCTAACTCCCCCGCGCCTCATCCTCCCAGTGATTTCTTCAACATCTTATGCTGCTGGCTGCCCGCCACTGAGCAACCCCTCTATGGCTACTTCTATATATTGTTTTCTACAGTATCTTAAACCATTAGCATCGCCTCCTGGAGGGCCTTTAAGTGGGTTTTATTGCCCAGGAGGCAGCATGGCTTCTGTATCATGTAACTGCTGTATTTGGCTCCAACAGTGGTCACATGATCAGGAGCTTGTCCCCTGAACAGAAGCCTTGACTGAGTGCTGTCGGTGACGGCTCAGTCGGTGTGCTGGGAGCGCGCTCTCAGCACACAAGCTTTTTGCCGCTATAGATGCATATATGCGCCAGCTGGGTGTTGCCACATACTGTATATGCGATCAACAAGAGGTTAAAGTGAGTCTAAAGGCTTAAAGTGTAAGTCCACCCTAAATCTAAATTCCCTGCATATATAGACCCCCCCACCCCATTCTAACACTAACCTGTGTAGCGTCTGATCCGACCCGATTTCCAGCAGCGGAAGCTCTGCAGAGGACACGGCTGACAATGGCTGTGAAATGAGTGGGATGTGACGTCACCCATAGACTTACTATGGGGCTTCTGTTGTCGATCGTGTCCTCTGCACCCACCTCCACAGCGACAGTTCAGCGTGGGATCGAGTCGGATCAGCTTCAAAAAAGGTATGTATAGCGAGTTTTTCTTTACAGGGCTAGAGAAGATAGTGTTAGAATTGGGGGGTCTATAGATGCAGGGATTTTAGGTTTAGGGTGGACTTCCACTTTAAGGTTCTTTACCTTAATGCATTATATGCATTAAGGTAAAAAACCTTCTGGGTGCAGCTTCCCCCTCAGCCGTCCTTATACTTACCTGAGCCCCATCTCGATCCAGCGATGTGCACGAGAGCAGCGGCTCTCCTGAGACTCTCTGGCTCACACAGCAGCAGGCCAATCACAGCTAGTGAGCCAATGAAGAGAGAGCGGGGGTAGGGTCGAGCCACTGTGTGTGTGTGGATGGACACACAGAACGTGGCTCAGGAATAAGCCTGCTTGAGTGCCCCCCATAGCAAGAAGCTTGCTATGGAGGGCAGGGGGGAGGAGCCAGGAGCGCTGACGGGCACCCAAATAGAAAGGGGTCGGGCTACTCTGTGCAATAACATTACACAGAGTATACCATGTTTATTTTTTTTTTTTAATCTTCCTTTTAGTATAACTTTAACTGTTGTAATGCTTTTGCACCTTCTTTCCTTTTCATACTCGACATTGTATGTTGTGCTGCTTTTACTGGTTTATGATTCTTGAAAACCATTTTCCATTCCCCAATAAAAAAATATCTGATGATAAAAGATATCATACGCCACATCTATAGGATGTATGTGAGTATGTGGTAAGAAAATGTACACTTGCCTGGCACATGATGGTGGTATACTGTCCTGCATGTGCTTGCAGCAACACCCCGTCTGAGTTTCGAGTCCTGAACGCCAGCCCCAGGAACCAAGGAATGGATATCTTCACCTCATTTTTAAAATCCCAGGATAGGACTCCACTACTATTAAAATGAAAGGGGTGGTGCATTGCTGAAGAAAAAAAAAAGTGACATAAAATGAATGAATATATGTGAACTGTTATACTCTGTTCAGCCGGTTTTGTGATCAGATAACACAGCCAAGTTCTGGACTCCCTGAATTAATTGCCAATTAAGAGTTTAGACCTGCCTATGACTGGACAACAAAGGAGCAGTAAAGCACAGACTTGGGTTATCCATGCCCCACTCATGACCAAAGTGTTGCTGTGCCAGTTCTCTTTCTATCTAAGTTCTTAACAAACATAAAGTAGCATAAAACTGTGGTGTTATTTTGGTTATTTATTGAGCCCAATAAAATAAACATTCCCCCGTACACTATTTGTCAAACTTTTTACCGCAGCTCCTGCAGTTTACAACTTCAATGCTGCTGGCTCCTGCTCTCTCTCAGTGCTGCTTCCCTAAACTTCCGGTTTTCACAGGAAAGAGTTAACAGTGGACAGTGCAGTCTCAAACCAGTTTGTTAGCTTGGAGAAGGGAGGGGAGGGAGGAGCAGGGGAGTGCCTTGCCATCCTATGCTATGGGGTTGTGTGTTTCTATTGACGCACACAGTGTAGGAAGGCACAACTCCCTCTATATAGAATAGAAACAAAACCGCACTAAAATGTCATCATTAGCGCAAGCAGCAGCTCTGCTGAGGGATGCACACAGCATTGCATACCAATTAAATCCAGGATGAAGTAAGATTGTGATGAAACACATCGGAGGGAGGCACATGCTGACATCACCGCGCTATTACGATCCCGGAAGGTCGGGTGTTTTATAGAAGCCGACCGGCTTTTTTACATATGCTGTTATATGTGCCTTTAACTGTAACTGCATTACTATTCTTATAATAAAGTGTAGTTGGTTCTACACTACTACCTTTGTGTGTATATCTATTGAAAATTAAGCTTGCTCCTTTGGATCCCACGAAAGGCTGAGATCATCCGCTCTGCTTTACTACATGGTGGAAGGTTTCATATTATGTAAGCTGCCATCTGACTTCCCTCTAGAGGACAAAGGCCCTGGCTGGGTATTAGCCGCAAGCTTTAAGACCCCTTTCACACTGAGGCAGTTTTCAGGTGTTTTAGCGCTAGAAATAGCGCCTGAAAATGGCCTCCCCTGCAGCTTGGTGGTGCGCTTGCAGGACGTTAGAAAAAGTTCTGCAAGCAGCATCTTTGGGGCAGTTTGCGAGCGGTGTATACACCTCTCGCAAACCGCCTCTGCCCATTGGAATGAATGGGCACCGCTTTGAACGCACCTTGAGCCCGGATTCAGACTGATGCGATCTCAGAGATCGCATGTGATACGCACCTGCAGTGCGGGTGCCGATCACATGCAATCTCTGAGCAATGCGAGTTTAGCCATACACTTGTATGGCTGAACTCACATTAGACTCGCACAAAAAAGTTCCATGTACCTTTTTTTCCCGCACTAGAATCATACCGCATGGGTGTTCTCACCCATGCGATCCGATTCATGTGCGAGTGCACAGTTCGCACTGCGATCTGTGAAGAAAACTGGGGGTGTCATTAACTTTGTAATGACACCCACCAGCGGTTTGCAGAAGGCAGTGTGAACGGACTGCAAGAGAGAAGCGATGCAGGAACTGGCTGTATAATCGCATTGCTTCAATGTGAATCAGGGCTAAAAGCGATTTGAAAGCAACACAAAGCGGGTGTTTTAACCCCTTTTTAGAGGTTAAAAGCGCCCCGCTACGGCCCAAAAAGTGGTGCCAAAGCATCGCTATAACAGCAGTAAAGCGCCGCTAAATCGAGCAGCGCTTTACCGCTAACGGTCGGGCGGTCCCAGTGTGAAAGTACCCTAAATGCTTGCTATCTGGTAAGCGTGTATTCTATGTGGTGGAGGCACACTTGTTGTCGTGGTGTGAGTCACTAATATCACAAGGAAGACCTTCACAGTGATACACACATTTTTCACCTTTATCTACATGAGTGGTGTTGATGCCTACTATGGACTAAAATATTTTCTCATTGTTGGTTCATTCTCTGTTTTTATTTCAGTTCATGTTTAGCACAACTCCCTGTATACAAAGGTGACTCCATAGGATGCTGCAGGAGAAAGGAACCACCCTAAAACAGGAAACCAGGGGCAATAGTCATAGCATTAGTTTAAGGCCTCATGCACACAGGACGTTTTTTGACTGTTTTACAGCAGCTGTTTTTAGCTGCAGAAGTTTTTTTCTACAGTCAATAAACCCTCCATCATGTTATCCTATGTGTTCATGCACACATAGGCTGTTATCAACTGTTTTGGGCAGTGACGTTTTTGAGCTGTAAAAGAAAACCAAGACCAGAGGGTTCTGAGAGACGTTTTTCAGCTGTAAAAGCATTCAAACGCTCCAAAACTCGGCTGAACGTCAATCCCCGACGTTTTAAATCAATTGAGAAAAAAAAACGCTGGCCTTTTAAAAATGCAAAAAAAATGTGAAAAAACGCCAGTAATAGAACGCTGGTAAAAGCTGAAAAAAAAATCACTGATAAGCTACTGATGTTTTTAGGAAGTTTTTTTAACGTCCTGTGTGCATGAAGCCTAAAGGATAAATTCACCTTTGGAACATGTTACATGTTCCACCCGATTTTAGTGCTGCAGCCACCGTCCGCTGCTCCCCTCCCTGTGGCAGCAGTACAGAGAGAAGTTCCCCATACTAGCTGTCACTACGGCCTCGCCATTCAGACACACAGCCCCCTATGTCTGAATTAACTACAAGTCCTGACATCCTTAGTGGCTGTCGGCTGGTAGTTCTCAATAAACTACCACAGCGCTTTGATAGTTCATTGAGTATCGGCGTATATCCATTTAGGGTGTACGGGTAATCTGATGCACTGACAGTGTGCAGGAGACCAGCATGGCATCAGCGACCTGCTGATCGCTGGTGCAATGCTTTTCAATGCAAAAAATGATAAATGCACATTTTTTTTACCTGCAAAAAAAGGTGCATTTATTTTTTTTTTTTTAAAAAGTGAACTTATCCTATAAAACTGGAACATAGGAAGGATTAAACGATAAAGAACCTGCATACTCAGTAAGGCTGGGGTCACACCTAATACCGATGCGGCTCACAGCAGGGGTCCGGTGCATCCCTGTTCTCCATTTCAGGGATGAATCAGGGCCGAATCTTTGCCTGAATTCGGCCCTGAATTTGCTCCGCAGCCGCCACAGAGATATGTGAACCGGCTCCATTGAGAGCCAGTCACAGTCTCCCGTCATGCAAATTGGATGCAGGAAAGCCCACATCTAATTCGCACTAGTGTGAACCCAGCCTAAGTGATTAAACCAGCTCCTGAAAGTGATTAAAAAATGAGGGTGTAATATCACTTTAAGCAGATGTAATGATAACATGCAGTTTCCCTTTCTGTCCTATAGAGGGCAGCAATTTCCTTTTACGCTCATTCTGTACAAGGCAGTACAAGCCATGCTTAGCTATCCCAGATTGAAGAATAATGAGGTTTTAATTATTAATCAACTAATAATAGTTAACAAATATAACTGGCACATTCAGTCTTTGGTTTACAATTACAGTTACAAGGTCACATTTATTTCGTTTCAAGGGGTGGAAAATGAGAAAATCACTCATAAATCAGTCCAATGTAGCGGGTAGGTACTTTCATCGGGTAGGTACATTCATCAACAAGATATAAACCTCAAAAACCTAGCACAGGCTCTGATTTTCAGCAGCGCTGGAAACCTAGCCTGGAGCACCGTGTATAGATGTAACTCTACCCACAATATCCCAGAGGGGGGCTGACCACTACACACCAGTAATCTGTATATTAATGTTCTCAGACACAATACACCATGCTGTGGGAATGTTAATTAACAATGCAGCTGAGAACTAGGAACGCATAGCTGTGCACGCTCGAGTATTGAGACCACACTGTCAATGAGAGCTGCAGGTGTCAAACACTTTTTTGCTATTCAGCACTGTGCTATTTTAACTGGCAATTGCACGATCATGCAATACCGTATCCAAATGAAATGTTTATATTTTTTTTCATACAAAGCGCGCTTTCTTTTGATGGTATTCACCACTGGGTTTTTTTAAATTCTTCATTAAAGGTATGCAACAAGACAATGTAGTATGACACGACCGTCTTTTCTCAATGATAACCATCAACAGTAATATATTTACCCCTTAGTGCCGGCTGCCACTGGCCCTTTAAGTGGTATGCTATGCTGGGAGGCGGGGGCCAGGCTTATGGCCATATTACTGGCGTAACTGGCTGTCACAGCGGTCACATGATCGGAAAACTCCCAAAATGTGAGCCGCCAGTCACTGTGCCAAGAGCGCACAGGGTGCGCGCTCTTGGCACAGCACTGTTGGCGCTGAGCGCACAATAATATGCAGCCGCTTAGCGCCAAGATGCCGCATATTTGCGTGCGCTCAGCGGCAACAGGATAAGCATTTACAAACAAGGGGTTAAACTACATAATTAAAGCAATAGACCAGGTTCCTTCACAATAACACAATGCCTAAAGACTTATGGCCGTGGCATGCAAGGTAGGTATATCCTGCATTGTGGTGGAAGTCATATAGGAGAACATGATGAACATGTACACACCAAGAAGATGGCACAGACTGGTAGGCACATAAATACTATGGGGTTTGGGGGGGGGGGGGTTAAACAGGAACCTCATAGGGTGTAAGGCAACCATGTTCAGGCTTCAAAGCAGTTGCATCGAATGGTCAGAGCATACCAGGTAGCATTTTCCTTGAGTTTAGAAAGAAACATTAAGTTTGCTTTTATTTTTTATTACATAAATGAAAAAAGATCAAACATTTTGAAAAAATCCAATATTTTCTGTTATAAAACATATCCGATAAAAGAGTTAAAAAAAACTAATTTCTTCATAAATTTAGGCCAAAATGTATTCTGGTGAAAATATATCTGGTAAAAAAATCCCAATAAGTGTATATTATTAATTGGTGTGCAAAAGGTATAGCGTCTACAAACAATGGTATACATACAGGAATTTTTATTTATTTTTATACTAGTATCGGCGGTGATCGGTGACTTATAGTGGGGGCTGTGATAGTGTGTGGTGGGCAATATGACACTAACTGACACAGAGTGGGACTGATTGACACTGACATCACCAGTGACACTAAGGCTACTTTCACATTGGGGCCGCCCAAGCGTTAGTGGTAAAGCGTGGCTAGTTTTAGCGACGCTTCTCCGCCGGTAGTGGTGCGCTTTTAACCCCTAAGAAGGGGTTAAAAGCGCCTGTGTTGCAGTGCTTCCGAAGCACTTTTCATGCGGTTTGGAATCGGTGCCCATTCATTTCAATGGGCAGGGGCTGTATACAGTGCTCCCAAACCGCCCCAAAGATGCTGCTTGCAGGACTTTTTTTCCCGTCCCGCAAGTGCACTGCCCAAGTGTGAAAGCACTCAGGCTTTTACACTGGGGCGGCAGGAGAGGCAGTTTTCAGGCACTTTACAGGAGCTATTTTTAGTGTGAAAGGGGTCTAATACAGTGATCAGTGATAATACTGTACACAGTCACTGTACTAATGTCACTGACTGGGAAGGGGTTAACATCTTAGGGAAATCAAAGGGTTAGCTGTATGCCTAACAATGTGTAATACGTGCTGCTTTTACTAAACTATGTGACTGTTTTAGCAAGGAGAAACCATAACAGCCACATAGCTGCTGTCTGTACAGAGCCCTGTGTTGTTTGTCAACACAGAGCTCTGTACTGTTATTCGCTAAGCCAATCAGCAGGCCCCAGCTATAAATCATTGGCTGAGACCTGCTGACCGACTTGCGTTGTAGCGGGTGAAAGCACAGGTCAGGCAGCCAGCACCCCCTACCCGGAAATGCTGGATACACGTACATGATCCAGCACAATTGAGCCCTGCTGGAGTAAAACTTCGGTTGGTGGTCCAGAAGTGGTTAATCGTGTGATTAATGAGACAGACAATGACAGTGATCACATTCAGGCCTGCTGGTGGCACTGTGCCCCTCTCTCTCTCACTCTGTGCACCTGCTGTGTACACAGAAAGAAGTACAGTGTTAGAAAGGATTACAGTGTAAAAAAAATAACACAAAAACTGAAAAAACTTGATCAAAAAATAGAATTAATTTATAATATTGAAGTTAATTAATGTATATTGAAGCTACTAAAAATTGCCCAAACATCTAGGCTTCAATTAGCTCATGAAGGGGTTCAACGTAAAAAAAACATGTGAACAGCATGCAAATGTGGCAGATGACAGCATATATTGGCCCTGAGTTAGCTTTGAAGCAATATATGCGAACGTGTCTGGCTCTAAAGCATATCAATTAGCCAGAAAAAGCTTGTAGTTTATCCTCATGATATCTGCACACAGTGCACATTGAAATCTCCTCTCTCTAATGCTAGTATAAGAAGCACTGCTAGCTCCTCTTGCTTTAATTACACATATGACAGGTCCTCTTTATCTGAATCTACTTGACACTCTCAAATAAAGAGTTCTGCTAATATGAGGTCACACTCCTGGGTACTCACCGATCTTGCAGTCCTTGCCTCCAAACCCCAAGGGACAATCACAGGTAAAGGTCCCCCAGATAGGTGAACAGGTCCCCCCATTCTTACAAGGGTTAGAGTCACAATATGATTGCTTGGCGTGGCATCCTAATAGAGAGGCAACAAAAAGAATAGCATAACTTGTATGGTGCTCTCTACATGTGCTTGCTGGTAATATGGCAAGATGATAGCGATATATGATGGAGCCGTTAAAGAGTATGTCAAGCCTAAAATGTTTTTCCTTGTTCTGGATAGTGTGGGGTAGGGTAGTGTTGAGCCCTTAGGCGATCCTTGAAAACTCACTTATTCAAGGAAGCCTACACCACCTCCACCTAAGAACTGTACTTGAGTCACCTCTATCAGATCATCCCCTGCAGCCATTACCTTTTGTACCACCTCCCCCTCCCTTTAGATTGTAAGCTCCGCAAGCAGGGCCCTCCTATTACTTCTGTATTGAAGTGTATTGTAATTGTACTGTGTCCCTTCTTTATTGTAAAGCGCTGCACAAACTGTTGGTGCTATATAAATGCTGTATAATAATAATAATAATAATATTTGCTGCTATGCTGCTATCTGTGGCTGTTAGAAAGATTCACCATCATATCCTGTCCTTGTGACAACAGTTGATCAGACAGGAAGTGAGGGAATATCTGCAACAGGGACACAGACAGGAAGTGCCTTCTAGGCCAAAACATGTCAAAATTGAATAGGGGTACAGAGAAAGACAATTCTGTAAACCCCATTTTCCTTCAGGCTTCATTCATGAAGGGTAAATGATCAAATCACAGCGCCTGTTCTACCTGCATTTGTTCCATTGTTTGCGATGTAAGAAGCCAGGTCAATCTTCCTGCTGTCAATATACAAATCTTTCATGCAGCCGATGAACTCCCTGTGTGTGACCGGGAAGTTCTCAGGAAGATTGGGGACTCCACCGAGCAGCAGAGGGCCGGTCAGGTCCAGGGATCTGAAAAGAAAATAGAAAAACGTCACACAACTTGGCTCGCCTGTGTAAAACTGGAAAGTGAAATATAAAGTTAAATTGTCATTTTGTAACAGACAATAGAGGATAGGGCCTCATCCCCAAGGATTTCATTACACAGACAATAGCGCCACCCCTCCAAGGATTTCATCCCATCTTGGCAACGTTACCACATCACTGCAGTTAAGCTATGCAGGCTGTAACTGGCACGCGTGTGCTGAGAAGCTGATGTGAAGGTAGATGGAGTTATGGGGAAAAAGGGGAAAAAGTAACAAATCTCAAATCTCTCTCTTGTTCCCATTATTTTTGTTCATCTATTTACATATTTCCCTCTTCCCCTTCGCTATTGGTTCCTGAGACTTTATCTTCTTTCTGCTGCATCCCTTTCTCTATCTTTCCCTTTTCTTCCATCCTCTCTTTTATTCTCTCTCCTACTCTTTCCCTATCTTCCTCTTTCCTTCTCTTACTCTCTTTTTACCGCAAGTTCTTTGCCCCCTCTCTCTTTCCCTCTTCCTATCATTGCACTTACACTTCCCTCTCCCTCTAACTCCCTCCACTTCCCTCTCTTATCATCCTTCTCTCTCTTCTTCCCGTCTATCAGTCTCTTTCTCCTTCTCTCTCCCCATCTCTCCTTCTATCTCCATGCATCATTTTCTTTCCTTCCCTTTTCCTCCCACTGCCTTTCTCTCCCTTTATCTCTGTCCATCTGTTTCTTTCATTGCCTCTCTCAAAATCCAAACCTATCCTCCTTGTCTCTCCCTATCTGTCCCTTTATCTCCATCCATCACTCACCCTTCTTCCTGTGTCCATCACTCTCTCTCCTTCCCTCTCCCTATCCTTCCCTCTATCTCCATCCATCGCTCTCTCACCTTCCTTCTCCCTCTGTCCATTATTCTCTCTATCCCTCTCCTCTATCTCCATCCATCACTCACTCTTCTTCCTTCCCCCTCTATCTGTCCATCACTCTCTCTCCTTCCCTCTCCCTATCTTTTCCACTATCTCCCCTTCCCCCTCTCAAAATCCATCACTATCTCCTCTCTCCCTATTTGTCCCTCTATCTCCATCCATCACTCTCTCTCTTTACCTCTCCCTCCACCTATCAGCCCTGCTCCTTCCCTTTCCCTCCATCCATCACTCTCTCTCCTTCTATCTCCATCCATCATTTTCTCTCCTTCCCTTTCCTCCCACTGCCTTTCTCTCCCTTTATCTCTGTCCATCTGTTTCTTTCATTGCCTCTCTACAAATCCATCCCTATCTCCTTGTCTCTCCCTATCTGTCCCTTTATCTCCATCCATCACTCTCTCACCTTCCTTCTTCCTCTGTCTACCACTCTCTCTCCTTCCCTCTCCCTATATTTTCCTCTATCTCTACCCATCACTCTCTCTTCTTCATTCTCCCTCTGTCCATCACTCTCTCTTTCCCTCTCCTCTATCTCCATCCACCACTCACTCATCTTCCTCTGTCCATCACTCTCTCTTCTTCCTTCTCCCTCTCTCTGTCCATCACTCTCTCTTCTTCCCTCTCCCTCTTTCTATTGCTCTCTCTCCTTCCCTCTCCCTCTCTTTTCCTCTATCTCCGTTCATCACTTTCTCTCCTTCCCTCTTCCCACTATCTCCCCTTCCCTCTCTCAAAATCCATCACTATCTTCTCTCTCCCTAGCTGTCCCTCTATCTCCATCCATCACTCTCTCTCTTTACCTCCCCCTCCACCTATCATTCCTGCTCCTTCCCTTTCCCTCCATCCATCACTCTCTCTCCTTCCCCCTGCCCATCTTTCCCTCCATCCATCACTCTCTCCTTCCCTCTGCCCATCTTTCCCTCCATCCATCCCTCTCTCTCCTTCCCTCTGCCCATCTTTCCCTCCATCCATCACTCTCTCCTTCCTCACTACTTGCCTCTATCTCCTTTTCTCTCCCTCT
>BLSH010494947.1:3397550-3421833 GCA_018402905.1 Glandirana rugosa | reverse complement strand
TTCACTAGAGAATGGTGACATCACTGAGAACGCAGCCTATCCATTTACTAGAGAATGGTGACATCACTGAGAATGCAGCCTATCCATTTACTAGAGACTGGTGACATCACTGAGAACGCAGCCTATCCATTCGCTAGAGACCAGTGACATCACTGAGAATGCAGCCTATCTATTCACTAGAGAATGGTGACATCACTGAGAACGCAGCCTATCCATTTACTAGAGAATGGTGACATCACTGAGAACGCAGCCTATCCATTCGCTAGAGACCGGTGACATCACTGAGAATGCAGCCTATCTATTCACTAGAGACTGGTGACATCACTAAGAATGCAGCCTATCCATTTACTAGAGAATGGTGACATCACTGAGAATGCAGCCTATCCATTTACTAGAGAATGGTGACATCACTGAGAACGCAGCCTATCCATTCGCTAGAGACCAGTGACATCACTGAGAATGCAGCCTATCCATTCAGTAGAGAATTGTGATATCACTGGGAATGCAGCCTATAGAGAATGGTGACATCACTAAGAATGCAGCCTATCCATTCACTAGAGACTAGTGACATCACTGGGAATACAGCCTATCCATTCAGTAGAGAATTGTGATATCACTGGGAATGCAGCCTATAGAGAATGGTGACATCACCAAGAATGCAGTCTATCCATTCACTAGAGACTAGTGACATCGCTGGGAATACAGCCTATCCATTCACTAGAGACTAGTGACATCGCTGGGAATACAGCCTATCCATTCACTAGAAACTGGTGACATTACTAAGAATGCACCCTATCCATTCGCTGGAGACTAGTGACATCACTGGGAATGCAGCCTATCCATTCACTAGAGAGCGGTGACATCACTGGTAATGCAGCCTATCCATTCACTAGAGATCTGTGACATCACTGAGAATGAAGCCTATCAATTTACTAGAGATTCATAACATCACTGAGAACCTAACCTATGTGTTCTAATACTTTATATTTTATTGTATGTTTAATTGTTTGAAAAAAGCTTAATATATTCAATTCAAAAAAGAATGCAGAGACCGGCTGACTCCCTAGAACAATCAGTCACTGGCCACAAATACAGCAATTGTGACCTTTTTCTGGCCAAGATTGCCTGGTTGATGAGACAAATGGATAATGTCTATTGTGCCGATATATACTACCATTATAAAATGCCTCTAGCGATGGAAAAAAAAGGAAAATGAACAGTCAAGCTCAATAATTAAATTACAGTTTAATATAATGAAAAAGTAAAAGAAAAAAATCCTCAAGAATTAGTTCATTAACTGGCACTGTTATCTAATATTTATCAGTTTTAATTACATTGCTGTGGGCTATTGTTTGGTAACAATTTGATATACGTTAATTAGGCCGCCACAAGCAACATTATATCATCTGGCGAGTAAACGTTGTACAAGGAAAATGATATAGTGTTGAGAGAAAATGTTGTGCTTTCCTTGTAAAACTCCCATAAGTACCGTCTGCACCCAATCTGACCACATAGCGTATTCCCAGAGCAATTTTGGAAGAGCAGCCCTTACTGAAATGGGGGTCATACAAATTTGGGAAAATGTAAAAGCTTAGAGGCCAGGTGGTAGCTCGCCCCCTTCTCATTATGTCATAGCATGGCTCCTGCTAACTCCTAATACAATTGAAGTATGTTGTTCCTTCCACATGATGTTCCACTGCAGTATTCACCCTCTGGAGATCCACCAAAATCTCCTGAACTCTACGGAGAATTAAGGACCGCCCCCTCTGCCTCCACCTGATGGCACAGGAGCCTCATGATTGGCTGTTCAGGCACCCAGCACTACGTTGTGGGAGGAACACGACTCGTATGTTATCCCATCCCTGGAGGTACCGGGTGGTTTACAAACAGGCCAGTGGGGGAAGTGGGGCAGTGGGGAATATTCCACTGCAGTATTCACCCTCTGGAGCTCCATGAAAATCTCTTAAATTTTACAGTGTTAATGACCCTCCCTTCACCTTAACATGACAGTACTGGAGCCTTGTGTTTGCCTGTTTTGGCACCCAGCACTACGTTGTGGGAGGAACATGAGTCACATGTTATCCCATACCAGGAGGTACCGGGTAGTTTAGAAGGCTCCTGCAGGCATACAGGACAGTGGGGTAGTGTAGTGAAGGTATCCGCAGTACAGGGGATAGCTAACCTGTATCATGTAAGGTAAAGTGACAGGTTCTCTTGAAACCCCATTATTCCATGCATCTTCTAGGGCCATTCTGTGTAAGCTCCATGTCACACAGGGTTAAGGAGTTGCTCCCCTTTCTCGCATGCCAGTGTTGGTGTGTTGAAATCTGCCACTCATGGGCCCCTCATGGACTGACCACTGCATTCAGGGTGAAGGATATGAAGGTAACTTCCTCCTCCATATGCAGAAGCACATTGTATTTGCCAAAGGGCTCCAGTAGACAACGGTAAAGGAGGTGAAGAATGGGTATTGTAGCTTAGTGTTGCTAAGGAGAGAATCAGAGAAGCAAGGGGGCTATCAAGAGACCCTAACCACTGTGTAAGTTCCTTGTTACACAGGGTTAAAGAGCTTCTCCCCTCAATTGTATGACATTCTTGGGGCATGCACTACATCCTGGGAGAAAGATTTGGAGGTTGCCCCCCCCCCATATTTAGAAACATGGTATTTCCAGAAGGGCTCCTGAAGAAAAATGGAGAAGGGCAGCTTAATGTTGATAAGGAGGAGAGCATCTGTAAGCAAGGGTGTCATCAAGAGAGCATCTCCCCCACTCTTGATTGGAAGTTTCGGCGTGTTGAGACTGACCATTCATAGGCCGAGCACCGCATACTGGCAGAAAGCGGTCGGGGCTACTTCCTCACCCATACCTAGAAGCATGGTATTTCCCAAAGGGCTCCTGAAACCAAATGGAGAAGGGCGGCTTAGTATCAATAAAGAGAGCATCAGAGGAGCCATAGGGCTAAGAGAACCTAACTATGGTGTAAGCTCCATGTTACACAGGGTTGAGGACCTTCTCCACTCTCTTGCATGAAAGTCTCAGGGCATTGAGACTGACCATTCATGGGCCAAGCACTACATCCTGGCAGAAAGAGGTGGAGGTTGCTTCCTCACCAATATCTGTAAGCATGGTATTTCCCAAAGACCTCCTGAAGACAAATGGAGAAGGGTGGCTTAGTGTCGCTAAAAAGAGCATCAGAGGAGCAAGGGGGCTATCAACAGAACCTAGAACATTGTCCAGAATTAGCAAAATGAATGATTCTCTATGTATAAAACAGCACAGGCTACAAGATAAACCAGTACAAATATGACATAAGAGGAGATGAGGACCTCGCTCAAATGAGCTGACGATCTAAGAGAAGTTCAGAAAATCAGCAATGTAGCCATCTGGCAGCTTCAGAAACTAAACCAACAATGATTAGATGGTCTCTAAACAGTAAAAGTAAAATAATATAAAGCAATTTAAACCCCTATAAGCACCTAAGTTTTTCCTTGAAACAGAACACCTTGTTTTTTTAATTACACTGGTGGTAAATGTCTAGTTTAAATGCAAAAAGTACTTATCAGAGCTCCCCTTTGGCCAACAAGAGACTGAGGAACCAGGATTCCCAGTCTCTCCTGCAAGCTGGCAGGCCATGGTAGGCTCAGCTTGCTACAGGCAATTTCAGAGATTAGTCAGTAAGAAATTGACAAGGAATGAATGATTTTTTTTTTCTTTAACCCGGAAGGTTCTGACCATTTATTTTCACGCTGAAGAGAGTCATTTCTCTGCCTCATATCATCTGCTCAAGTGGATGTTTTAATGGCCTCCGCTAAGAGGGTCAAATGGCTCCAGACTGTTATTACAAGAAAGTAATGTCCGTGCTGAACATGTAAATGTTCACTTTGTCCTCTTATTAAGCTGCCCTTGTAGATTTCACAGGTTCCAACGATCCCTTCAGCTTGTCAAGGGCAATCAGACTTTAAAGAGGTTTCCTGATCAAACATAAAAGTTCTGTGATTAAAAAGAACCTTTTAACAAAGTGAAGGCCCCCTCCTTGCTGATAATTAACTTCTCCCTGCTCTGTACATCTGCATGAGAGAGCATGTGACCTAGCCCAATCCTCCAATGCCAAAAACACGGGCACTAATATGAAGCTGTCGCCATCCCTATGTGGAATTGACAGCGTATTCTCTTCCAAGAAGACCGTCTACAAGGTTGTAGAGTGTCTGGGAGAATGTGTGCGCATTTAGTCAACAGAACATTTCAGAAAATTCCAGGGACACTATTTTTTGCAATGCGTCCAGCAAGTCATTGCAGGCAGAGAATGTACTTTAATTAGGGGCGGGGCATTAATTTAAAATGGGCATTGTTTTACAAGAGGCCTATTGTTAATGCCATACTTTGATTAAGCATATACAGTATCTCGTAAAAGTAAGTACACCCCTCACATTTTTGTAAATATTTTATTCTATCTTTTCATGTGACAACACTGAAGAAATGACACTTTGCTACAATGTAGAGTAGTGAGTGTACAGCTTGTATAACAGTGTAAATTTGCTGTCCCCTCAAAATAACTCAACACACAGCCATTAATGTCTAAACCTCTGGCAACAAAAGTGAGTACACCCCTAAGTGAAAATGTCCAAATTGGGCCCAAAGTGTCAATATTTTGTGTAACCATCATTATTTTCCAGCACTGCCTTAACCCTCTTGGCCATGGAGCTCACCAGAGCTTCACAGGTTGCCACTGGAATCCTCTTCCACTCCTCCATGACGACATCACAGAGCTGGTGGATGTTAGAGACCTTGCACTCCTCCACCTTCCATTTGAGGATGCCCCACAGATGCTCAATAGGGTTTAGGTCTGGAGACATGCTTGGCCAGTCCATCACCTTTACCCTCAGCTTCTTTAGCAAAGCAGTGGTCGTCTCGGAGGTGTGTTTGGGGTCGTTATGTTGGAATATTGCCCTGCGGCCCGGTCTCTGAAGGGAGGGGATCATGCTCTTCATCAGTATGTCACAGTACATGTTGGCATTCATGGTTCCCTCAATGAACTGTAGCGCCCCAGTGCCGGCAGCACTCATGCAGCCCCAGACCATGACACTCCCACCACCATGCTTGACTGTAGGCAAGACACACTTGTCTTTGTACTCCTCACCTGGTTGCCGCCACACACACTTGACACCAGCTGAACCAAATAAGTTTATCTTGGCCTCATCAGTCCACAGGACATGGTTCCAGTAATCCATGTCCTTAATCTGCTTGTATTCAGCAAACTGCGGGCTTTCTTGTGCATCATCTTTAGAAGAGGCTTACTTCTGGGACGACAGCCATGCAAACCAATTTGATGCAGTGTGCGGCGTATGGTCTGAGCACTGACAGACTAGCCCCCCACCCCTTCAACCTTTGCAGCAATGCTGGCAGCACTCATGTCATTTCCCAAAGACAACCTCTGGATATGACGCTGAGCACATGCACTCAACGTCTTTGGTCGACCATGGCAAGGCGCTGTTCTGAGTGGAACCTGTCCTGTTAAACCGCTGTATGGTCTTGGCCATCATGCTGCAGCTCAGTTTCAGGGTCTTGGCAATCTTCTTATAGCCTAGGTCGTATGTAGAGCAACAATTCTTTTTTTCAGATCCTCAGAGTTCTTTGCCATGAGGTGCCATTTTGAACTTCCAGTGACCAGTATGAGAAAGTGAGAGTGATCGCACCAAATTTAACACACCTGCTCCCCATTCACACCTAAGATCTTGTAACACTAAGGAGTCACATGACACTGGGGAGGGAAATGGCTAACTGGGCCCAATTTGGACATTTTCACTTAGGGGTTTACTCACTTTTGTTGCTAGTGGTTTAGACATTAATGGCTGTGTTGAGTCTTTGAGGGGACAGCCAATTTACACTGTTATACAAGCTGTACACTCACTTCTTTACATTGTAGCAAAGTATCATTTCTTCAGTGTTATCACATGAAAAGATATAATAAAATATTTACAAAAATGTGAGGGGTGTACTCACTTTTGTGAGATACTGTATAAGAGAGCTGTAGTTATGGGGCTAAAGAAATACAAAAGTATGCAGTGATAGGGCAGCCAGTGAGCAGCATGTAGTGATAGGATAGTCAGTGAGTAGTATGTAGTGATAGGCAGTCAGCGAGCAGTATGTAGTGTTGGGCAGTCAGCAAGCAGTATGTAGTGGTAGGGCAGTCAGTGAGCAATGCATACTGATAGGACAGTGAGCGAGCAGTATGTAGTGATAGGGCAGTCAGTGAGCAGTTTGTAGTGATGGCCAGTCCGTGAGCAATTTATAGTGATAGGACAGTGAGTGAACAGTATGTAGTGATAGGGCAGTCTGTGAGCAGTATGTAGTGATGGGTAGTCGAAGAGCAGTATGTAGTGAAAGGGCAGTCAGTGAGCAATGTGTAGTGATAGGACAGTGAGTGAGCAGTTTGTAGTGATGGGCAGTCAGCGAGCAGTATGTAACGATGGGCAGTCAGCAAACAGTATGTAGTAATAGGGCAGTTAGTGAGCAGTATGTAACAATGGGCAGTCAGCAAACAGTATGTAGTGATAGGGCAGTTAGTGAGCAGTATGTAGTGGCAGGGTAATCAGTATGTAGTAATAGGTTAGTCAGTGAGCACTATGCAGTTGCAGGGCAGTCACTGAGCAGTGCATAGTGATAGGGCAGTCAGTGAGCAGTATGTAGTGATAGGGCAGTCAGTGAGCAATATGTATGATGGGCAGTCAGCGTGCAGTATGTAGTGATGGGCGGTCAGCGAGCAGTATGTAGTGATAGGGCAGGAAGTGTGCAGTATCTAGTGGCAGAACAGTCAGTGAGCAATGTGTGGTAATAGGGCAGTTAGTGAGCAGCATGTAGTGGCAGGGCAGCCAGTGAGAAGTATGTAGTGATAGGGAAGTCAGTGAGCACTATGCAGTTGCAGGGCAATCAGCGAGCAATATATAGTGGCAGGCCAGTCAGTGAGCAGTATATAGTGATAGGGCAGTTGAAGAGCAGTATGTAGTGAAAGGGCAGTCAGTGAGCAGTGCGTAGTGATAGGGCAGTCAGTGAGCAGTATTTAGTGACAGGGCAGTCAGTGAGCAGTATGTAGATGCAGGGTAGCCAATGAGCAATATGTAGGGATAGGGCAGTTAGTGAGCAGTATATAGTGATAGGGCAGTCGAAGAGCAGTACGTAGTGAAAGGGCAGTCAGTGAGCAGTGCGTAGTGATAGGGCAGTCAATGAACAGTATGTAGTTGCAGGGCAGCCAATGAGCAGTATGTAGGGATAGGGCAGTTAGTGAGCAGTGGGTACTGATATGAGAAATCAATGTCTCTTAAATGAGATGAATGTACAATTCTGAAAGTCTGGCAACCCTCGATAACTCATTGATGACTTTCTGACTGCCAAACCCCAAAACTAAATGCTGGGTGACTTTCTCTCCCTCTCTCCCTCTTCCTCCCCTCTTGTGCATCTTCCGCCCTCCCCCCCTTGTAACATTCCTACCATAGTTCCCCACCTTCACCCCTCTTTTCCCTCAACTTCTCCAAAACCCACCCTCACCCAAACTCTGAGATACCCTCTTACTGAAATTCCTTGTCTCCCGCAACACCTAATACTACCTTCTACTATGACTCCCCTTACCCGCTACCTTTCTCAGCCCTCTCCCTACCTTCCTTGTATGCATATGTATGCTGAGGTTGTACTGGTTTACTGAAACTCCTTATATTATTGGTTGAAAATGTCTGCACAGTATACCTTAAAACCAGTCAAAACAATGCAACGCAAATGGTATTGTTTTGCACTATAAGATTGATAATCTTGATTGAATATATGATGTATCGTTTACAAACACAAATAATCCATCGAAAATGTATTGATTAGTAAATCAACCTGAATTATAATCGTCTCTCCAACACACAGATATTTCTATGACTCCATGACCTCCATGACTAAGCCCGGTTGGCGGGGTGAAACACGTCGGTGGGTATGGTCTGGATGGAGTCTGGGCTGAAGTTGATCCTACTATCCACAAATAATCCATCAAAAATGTATTGATTAGTAAATCAATCTGAACTATAATCGTCTCTCCAACACACAGATATTTCTATGACTCCATGACTAAGCCCGGTTGGTGGGGTGAAACACGTTGGTGGGTATGGCCTGGACGGAGTCTGGGCTGAAGCTGATCCTACTATCCATACAGGGCTTTGTGTGATGTGCAGCATTCAGGACTCTCTCTTTTTTCTTGCTGGCGCTCAGAGCTGAGACAAGCTCCTTCCCTACAGGACACCCAACGGCTGACAGCAGATAAGTACTTACTGGTGTCACACCTTGACCAGGGATCGATCCCGGGACCTGTGTTCTTGTGGTCAGTTCATTGCCGCCTTAGCCACAGAGCAACTACAATCTTTGTGGAGTCCTGGGTATCTACTACTTTCTGATGGTGACTCTGGCTCCACCCAGTGGCCAGCTGTAGGCAGTCACCTCAATTAGTTCCCTATAAAACCTCACTTCCCCTTCCTGTCCTTACCTGAGTATAGGTTTAGTTACTGCCAGCCATTTATCCTGTTTGTTGCCTGTTACTAACTTTGCTTGTTCCCAACTACACCTTTGGATTACCCTCTTGTACTTCATTGCCCGATTGTTGCCGAACCTTGCCTGTCTCTGGATTATCCCTTGGACCTCTGCCCGGTTTTGCTACTAACCGTAAGTCTATTATTTATTGTTGTTCCTTGTTTGGGATTGTTTGCACCTACCATAGAGGTCCCAGAATTCTGGCTGCAGGATCACAATCGTCCTCCACCTGATACCGGGATAACAAGACTACTGGTCAGGACACCGGAGTGATGGTTGATGTTCCTGGCAGACCTAACAACTGGAGCCTTGAGCGGCACTCTTCATAGGTATTTCGCTGACTGATCAAAAGTGATCGAGAAAATTCAGCCATGGCTGATCAACTTGTCAGAGTTAAATCAATTGAGAACTCAATAAATCGATTTATTGGAGGTTGCACGGAATGACTGATTGTATGATCATGGCGATACATGTGTGGCCAACATTACGGACATCTAGGAAGCCATTCAACTGGTCAACCAATACACAACATGGAGATATCTGTTTAAACTACGCCTGCTGGTCTGTAAAGCAAAAATGTTTACAGGTAACCTGCAGAGAGTAGAAGGGCCTGCTGGGACTTGTGGTTCCTTGAGCACAGATGATCCATGAAAAAGTGGAGTGACCCCCGTTTTATTACACAGGGCCTTCCTTTCCATATATAGTGTTACATTTTTCAGTCGCGGTGAAGCAGCGGGCAGCTGTTATTAAACGTGACCTCTTTAGGGCATGAGATTAAATTTTTGCGGGCTCAGAGGCTCATAAAAAAAGATCCCCATAGATGAACAAATCTAATAAAATGTGACAAAACCAATAAAAGACAGAACGGACTAATTACTGCGTCTACAGTGTTGAAGCGGTGCCTAATATACATCTGGAGTATGCTACATTCATTATCCATAAAAGAGAGACAGAGATAATTAGCTCCTGTTCTGATAAGACGGGAGGCATTTTCCTTCTGTCTTGTCGGCTGTGGGTCTGATATAATGCAGGCAGAAGGGAACTTGGCCAGGAGATACATCTTCTCTTCTTATTAACTCCATCGCCTCCTGCAAGATTCCCCGTTCCCAAGCCAAACAATACTCAGATTTCAGCCTGTCCATCAATTGCTGGGTTCATCTACCCAGTACCATCACAATGGCATTAATTCTGCACCAACTTGTTTTTGATTGGATCAGAATCTTCAAATCTGAGCTCCAGGGACAGTGTGTATGTCGGTGGTATTCAGGGTGGAGCGGTGGCAATAACACGCACAGTCCAAATGTGATGAAAGAACTTGTATTAACCACTTGACCTCCGGAAGATTTACCCTCCTTCATGACCAGGCCATTTTTTGCGACAAGGCACTGAATTAATTTAACTGACAATTGCACGGTCATGCAATGCTGTAATAACATTTGGGTCATTTCCTTTCCCCACAAATAGCTTTCTTTTGGCGGTATTTGATCACCTCTGTGGTTTGCGGTTTTTATATAATGCATAAGGAAAAAAAAAAAAGACAGACACTTTTAAAAAAAAAAAAAAAAAAAAACATTTTCTACTTTCTGCTATAAAACATATCCAATTGTGACGTTATACGAGGCACCACAATGGACAGGCGATACTTGTCGCCTTGCATGCGATCACTTTGAGGCGACTAGCGGGAGTTCGACCCGGGTTTTGCTGGCCACCGTGGCAGAGCTGGTTCCGGCATAGTCTTTCTGGTCCAATCAAACCCCTCTCCACCTGCATTTAATGACCAGGAAGAGAACAGAGTGGAGCTCTATCCTGGATCTCAGAGGGAGAAAGCTGAGAGAGCTCTGTGAGCTAATTAGGACTCTAAAAACAAGGTTTGCAATGTGCTTATGTTTTGTGGGTGTCAGGGACAGCCCCACACTGTATAGAGAGGAATCTCTTTGTTTAGTGTAGTGCCAGATGGCAAAGTTTTGTTTTCTGTTTCTATTTATGCGTTGGTCTTGCAAACTTGTAAAAATAAACCTGGCAAGCCGCCAGACTTTAAAGAGACTGACATCCATGCTGAATCTTTTCCCCTGAAAAGTGATCCCCACGAGCTAATCTCCCACACGTGGTGGCGTGTTAAAGGGCACTGCTACAAGCCAATGCAGCCCAGCGGGAAATCAACCATCAGGATGCAGAGGTTGTTACAGCTCAGCAAGAGGAGAGTCACCAGGCTATTGCAGCTCAGTGAGAGGAGAGTCGCCAGGCTATCGCAGCACAACATGCGGCTCAGCAAGAGGCAACTCGCCAGGCTATCGCAGCACAACAGGAGATGAACTGGCAGTTTGCTAAGCCCTGCTGGAGTTAAAAAAGGGGCCCGCACCTCCTGTGACAGAGGAGCCAAAGTTGGTACGCGCCTCCTACCACATGCAGAAGATGACACCTGTGGATGATGTGGAGACATACCTCCCGACCTTTGAAAGAGTCGCTCTTCACGAAGGATGGCCAAAAGAACAGTGGGCGGGACTGCTAGTACCATTCTTGACCGGTGACCGATTGAGCCTACTTCAATCTGGAAACAGATAAGGCCCAGGACTATGAGACTCTAAAGGCAGAGATACTCTCTTGCCTGGGGGTCACCATGGCAATCCGGGCCCAACGCGTGAATCAGGGGACCTATTGCACCGACAAGCCTCCCCGTTCACAGATGTTCAATCTAGTTCACCTTAGCAGGAAATGGCTACAGCCAGAGACTTTGCCAGGTCCCCAGATTGTGGAGCGTGTGGTCATGGACCGCTATCTGTGGGCGCTCCCTGCTGCTTTGAGGAAATGGGTTAGCCATGGGGACCCCAAAACTGCAAGCCAACTGGTGGACCTTGTCGAGAGATACACGGCTGCTGAGGACTTGGTGCGCCCATCTGAGCCCCACTCCTATGTCTCTAGAGGTGAAAGATCGCCCGGCGGACCCGGTAAGACTGTTCCAGGGTTCAGGGGCAAGGTAAATTTGATAAAACTGATATGGTTAAAGAGACTGGGAGCTCTAGACCTAGAGAGTGGCCAAATAAGCCAGGAAGGTCTTAGGGACCCTTAAGAGGACTGGGTATAGAACAGATAGTGCTACCGATGCCATGCATTGGGACATATTGCTGCCAATTGTCCCCTGAATGATGAACCCATGCAATGTGTTAATGCCTATATGAAAAGATGCATTTCTCTGTTTTCACAGGTTGCATGTATGGCACCATGCTCAAGTCACATGGAGAAGCAAATGTGTGTGATTGCTATTGACGGGAAACCTGTTACTGCGCTGCTTGACTCTGGTAGTGTGATAGTATTGGTCAAAAGCAGTAAATCCAGCCAGGTTACACCTTAGTACTGTTGGGGTTATTTTCATCCATGGGGACACTCGTGACTACCAGACGGCGCTGGGCGAGATTGACACCCCTTGCGGCAGAGTGACCCATTCAGTGGGAGTGGTACCATCCCTGCTTCACGAAGCCCTAGTGGGGAGGGATTTTCCCCATCTTTGAAAGTTGTGAGAAGGCACAGAGAGCCTGGAGGAAAGAGATCCCCCTGCTGAGCAGGCACAGGAGTTCTCACCAGACCCTTTTTGCCAACTGAAAGGAAAGATTGGTGGCAGGACCGAGGAAGAAGGAAACCTTTCCCTGTAATGGCTTGGGAGCCAGAGGAGCCGGAAGCTGGCTCCCAGCAGATGGCTAATGTCCCAGACCATGTCTCTGTCCCTGACCGTGAGAGTGAACTGAATGTAGTCCCTGACTTAGAGGTCTGGAGAGAGGACTTCTGTACAGAACAACTACGGGATGTCACTCCTCAGAGCCAGAGAAAACGTGAAGGTGATGGATGGGGAATCGGTGGACCCTAATTGGGGGATATCTTTCCCCTACATGGCGCTTAAAAATGATTTGTTGCATCAGGTGGTGAAACACGGGGAGGACGAACTGGAACAGCTAGTGGTTCCCAAACCCTTCCGCCGGATAGTGCTAGATCTGGCCCATGGTCGTGTAATGGGGGGACATCTGGGTATGGAGAAAACCAGGGAGTAGATAACCCAGAGATTCCTCTGGCCTGGGTTGAATGCAGATGTTAAAGAATACTGTGAGTCATGTCCTGATTGTCAGGTGACAGTCCCATCACCCCATTTTCGTAGTCCCCTTGTCCCAATTCCCATAATTGAAGTGCCATTCGGGCGAACTGGCATGGATCTCGTGGGACCAGTAGTAAAATCTGCCCAGGGACACCAGCACATCCTAGTGATACTGGACTATGCGATCTGCTATCCTGAGACCATACCCTTACAGAATACTTCCGCTAAGACTATCCACAAGGAACTGGTCCAGGTGTTTAGTCGGGTGGAGATCCCTAAAGAAATCTTGATGTATCAGGGAGGGTAACCTGTTCATGTCCAGAGTGACCAAAGAATTGTGTAAATTGTACAAAATCTCCCATCTCCGTACCTCTGCTTACCACCCCCAAACTGACGGTATGGTGGAAAGGTTTAACAAGACCCTCAATAGTATGCAAAAAAAAGGTGGTGGATAAAGATGGGCGAAACTGAGATTTTTTGCGGCCGTACCTCATGTTTGCCATACAAGAGGTTCCGCAGGCGTCTATGTGGTATTCCCCCTTTGAACTCTTGTATGGTAGACATCCCAGGGGGCTGCGAGATGTCACAAAGGAGACGTGGGAGGGAGATGTTACCCCATATAGAAGCGTCATAGAGCATGTCTCATTGATGCAGGATCAAATCGCAGCTGTCCTACCCCTTCTACGAGAGCATATGGAGCAAGCCCAGGAGGCCCAGAGAAGGGTTTACCATCGGGGTGCCAAAACCCAAACTTTCAACCCCGGGGGACAGAGCGCTGGTGCTAGTCCCCACGGTCAAAAGTAAACTCCTGGCAAAGCGGCAGGGTCCTTTTGAGATTAGGGAAAGAGTAGGGGAAGTAAATTACAAAGTTTACCAGCCTGGGAAAAAGAAACCGGAGCAGATTTACCATGTTAATCTCCTAAAACTGTGGAAGGACAGGGAGATTTTATTGGCAGTGCCCACGCCCCAAAAGGACAGGTTACCCCTAACCCCACATGCCCCATAACAGAGTCCTTGTCACCGACGCAAAAAAACGACATTAAGGAATTTGTCAGTAAAAATAGAGACTTTTTCTCTTCCCTACCCGGACTGACCATTGTGCTACAACATGGCATAATCATGGAATCCAGGGTCCGTGTAAATGTAAAACCCTACCAAATACCTGAGGCTAGATGAGAGGCGATGGCGAAAGAAATAAAAACCATGTTGGAGTTAGACGCGATAGAGGAGTCCCATGGCGCCTGGTTGAGCCCTATAGTACTGGTCCCAAAGCCTGATGGCACTATCCGGTCTGTAACGATTTTAGGAAGCTGAATGAAGTGTCTAAGTTTGACGCATATCCGATGCCGAGGGTTGACGAACTTGTGGATAGGTTGGGACCTAACTAAGGGATACTGGCAGATCCCCCTAACAGAGTCAGCAAAGGAAAAAACGGCCTTCTCTACCTCGAGGGGTCCTTCCAATACAAAGGAATGCTGTTTGGTCTGCATGGGGCCTCTGCATCATTTCAGAGGATGATGGACAAGGCTTTGAGGCTGCATTGGCCCTATGCAGCGGCCTATATGGATGATGTCATCATCCACAGCCCAGATTGGGAATCACATCTGCCCCGGGTGCAGGCAATAGTAGATTCACTGAGGGTAGCAGGTTTAACAGCCAACCCAAAGAAATGTGCCATAGGTCTCAAGGCCAAATACCTTGGGTATGTGATTGGTCGAGGTCTGATTAAGCCCCAAACCAATAAGATCGAGGCCTTTGAAAAGTGGCCTCAACCGGTGAACAAGAAACATGTTCAGGCCTTCCTGGGAGTTACAGGGTATTACCAACGCTTCATCCCCAACTTTGCCACCATTGCCGTCCCTCTGACCGATCTGACGAAGGGTAGAGTGTCAGGAATGGTTAAGTGGAATCCCGAAGCTGAAAAGGCCTTCCAGAAATTGAAGCAAGCCCT
Source organism: Glandirana rugosa (assembly GCA_018402905.1). NCBI lineage: Eukaryota > Metazoa > Chordata > Amphibia > Anura > Ranidae > Glandirana > Glandirana rugosa. The sequence continues at coordinate 3,407,246 of BLSH010494947.1, read as the reverse complement.
TTGTTTACAGCCAGTGCGCATGACCCCGGACTTGTCATTCAAACCGACGCTTCTGAGGTGGGACTTATATTATGTCCCAGATCAGAGACGGTGAGGAGCACCAGGTCGTCTTCTTAAGCAGGAAGCTTAATAGGCATGAAAATAATTATGCCATTGTGGAGGAGTGCCTGGTCATCAAGTGGGCCTTTGAGGCCCTAAAATATTATCTGCTGGGAAGGTCATTCAGGCTAGTCACCGACCATGCCCCCCTTAAGTGGATGTGTAACAACTGGGAGAAAAATAGCCGGGCGACTAGGTGGCTCCTGGCCCTACAGCAGTTTAAGTTCTCAGTGGAACACTGGGCTGGAAGACTCCAAAATAATGCAGATGGCCTTTCTCGAGCCCACTGCATGGTCGGGACAGTTGCTCTGCCCCAGGGGCTTGAGCGGGGGGGGGAATGTGACGTTATGCAAGGCACCACAATAGACAGGCGATTTTGAGGCGACTAGCAGGAGTCCGACCCGGGTTTTGCCAGCCACCGTGGCAGAGTTGGTTCAGGCCCGGACTTTCTGGTCTACTCAAACCCCTCTCCACCTACGTTTAAAGCGGAGGTCAGAGGTTAAAAAAAAAAAAAAAAAAATTAAAAGTCAGCAGCTACAAATACAGTAGCTGCTGACTTTTAATAATAGGACACTTACCTGTCCTGGAGTCCAGCGATGTCTGCACCCGCTGCCGATCTTCGGATCGGGGGATGGGTGCAGCCGTCTCCATCATGGGTAAGGGAACCCGGACGTGTAGCAGTACAGCTTCACGCCGGGCACCTTACTGCGCATGCGCGAGGCTCTGCCGCGCTCTGCTATTGGCCAGGCGGCCAGAAGCAGAGCAAGCAGGGAGGAGGGAGCCGGGCTGCTGACATCAGCAGCCGCGTCCGCCGGCCAGAGCTCCCGGATGTGTGGAGAAGGACACCTGTCTAAAGAAAGGTGTCCTCTTCCCCCTCCCGAAAGGTGCCAAATGTGACACCTGATGGGGGGGAGGAATGCAACCAGTGGAAGTTCCACTTTTGGGTGGAACTCCGCTTTAATGACCAGGAAGAGATATCACTAGAGCTTGATCCTGGATCTCAGAGGGAGAAAGCTGAGAGAGCTCTGTGTGCTAATTTGAACTCTAAAAGAAGGTTTGCAATGTGCTTATGTTTTGTGGGTGTCGGGGACAGCCCCACACTGTATAGAGAGGAATCTCTTTGTTTAGTGTAGCACCAGACGGCGAGGTTTTGTTTTCTGTTTCTGTTTTGGTCTTGCAAACCTGTAAAAATAAACTTGGCAAGCCGCCAGACTTTAAAGAGACTGACATCCATGCTGAATCTTTTACCCTGAAAAGTGATCCCAACGAGTTAATCTCCCACACAATATAAAAACGTTAACCACTTAAGGACTGGAAGGATTTCCCCCTTAAGCCTCGTAGATACGGTGCGACGGTCATACGGCCGGACGTCCAAAATAGTATGTTGGCTGTTGTGTCTCGTGTACTGACATGCACTAATCAATCGTACAACCAAGCCTAACGTGGTGACGTGTTACGAGCGTATAAAGAGGAAGTTCAGGTGAATGTGATTTGTGAATTAGGAACGTAGGTCTCCCAGAACGGACACTTCCGGGCGTTCCTGACTTCTGAGCATGCGTGTTTTGCAGGTACAGCTTTGTTGGCCCAACTTCTCTGTACACACGGTACAAAGGTTGTACAACCAATGTTTTCTAGTCTGCTCATCCAACTCCTGTTGTACGACCGTTGCACCCAAACAATATGTATGTCCTTTTTTCCCCCCACAAATAAAGCTTTCTTTTGGTGATATTTGATCACCACTGGGGTTTTTAATTTTTTTGCGCTATAAACAAAAAAAGAACAACAATTTTGAAAAAAAGCAACATTTTTTATTTTCTGCTATAATACATATCCCCCAAAAAATGTAAAAAATCTAATTTCTTCATCAATTTAGGCCAATATGTATTCTGCTACTTATTTTTGTTAAAAAAAACCCCAATAAGCGTATATTGATTGGTTTACTATAAAAGAGCAACAAAGCTAAATAAGGGATTGGAGGACCTCAGCTATGGGGAAAGACTACAAGCATTAAACATATTCTCTTTGGAGAGAAGATGCTTGAGAGGGGATGTGATATCAATGTACAAATACTGTACTGGTGACACCACTATAGGAAAAAAATTATTCAGTGAAAAGGAATTTAAAAAGACATGCGGTCATTTGTAAGGTTGGAAGAGAATCGGTTTAACCTTAAACTGCGTAGGGGGTTCTTTACAGTCAGAGCTGTAAGGATGTAGAATTCCCTTCCACAAGCAGTGGTATCAGCTGGGAGACTTTCAACAAACTATTAGATGGGCACCTCAATGACCACAACATACAGGGGTATATAATCTACTATTGACATATGTGTATTGACATAAACACACACACACACACACACAAATACATACATATACACACACACACATATATACATACACACACACATACACACACACACACACACACACATACACACACAAATACATACATATACACACACACACATATATACATACACACACACACATACATATACACACACACACACACACATATATATACACACACACACACACACATACATACACACACCACACACACATACACACACACATACATACATACACACACACACACATATACACACACACACACATATACATATACACACACACACACACACACACATACAAATACATACATATACAAACATACACACACACACATATACATATACACACGCATACATACACACCACACGCACACATATACACACATACATATACACACACACACAAAGATACATATACACACACACACACATACACACAAAGATACATACACACACACACATATACACACACATACTAGAGCCGCACGATTAATCGTAAAAGAATTGTGATCTTGATTCACCCCCCCCATCTCCATCCCCCATTACCGCGATTCTCAGTGCAGTCATAATGGAGACAGAGACACTATAAAAAAAACTGTCAGCTCAGGAGGAGATGAGAAGCTTCACACTGGGACACTTGGCTGCACTGGGCGATCCGACTTGAGGGGCGACTCAACGCGACTTGACTGTAATAATAGAAGTCAATGCAAGTCACCTGAAGTCTCTCCAGGAACCTTTTTCTAAGTCAAGAGACTTGAGTCTCTCCTATCTGGGCAGTCTGCCAAGTCTGAGATCATTGCTGAAAAAATAAGCAAAGAGATAGACAATGTTTCTACTTATCAAAGGTATGAACTCTGGTGTGTAGAATAGCTGAGTTTAACCATTTAAAAACTAAATCTTTTTTGGCATTTGTTGCTTACAAGTAAAAATTTTTTTGGGGAAAATTACACTTTCAAAAAAGAAACAAAAAACTAAACAATGAAGTTAGCCCATTTTTTTGTATATTATGTAAGATGTTACGCCGTGAGAATCGTGATCTTTATTCTAAGCAAAAAAATTGTGATTCTCATTTTGGCCAGAATCGTGCAGCTCTAACACATACACACATACATAAAAAAACACATACACACATACACACACACACACATACAAGATTCTACAAGGTGTTGGAAACGTTCCTCAGAGATTTCGCTCCATAGTGACAATGATAGCATCACTCAGTTTCTGCAGATTTGTTGACTGTACATCCATGATGCAAATCTCCTGTTCCACCACATCCCAAAGGGTCTCTATTGGATGAGATGTGGGAAATGTGGAGGCCATTGGAGTGCAGTGACCTCATTGTCCAGTGGTGAGATGATTGGAGCTTTGTGACATGGTGCATTATCCTGCTGGAAGGAGCCATCAGAAGATGGGGGCACTGCAGTCATAAAGGGGTGGACATGGTCAGCAATAATACTCAGGTAGGCCGTGGGGTTTAAACGATCCTCCATTGGTAATAAGGGGCCCAAAGTGTGCCAAGAAAATACCCTATACACCATTACACAACCACCACCAGCCTGAACCGGTGATACAAGGCAGGATGGATCCATGCACCAAATGCTGACCCCACCATCTGAATGTCACAGCTGAAATCCAGACTCATCAGACCAGACAATGGTTTTCCAATCTTCTATTGTCCAATTTTGGTGATCCTGTGCGAATTGTAGTCTCAGTTTCCTGTTCTTAGCTGACAGGAGTGGCACCCAGTGTGGTCTTCTGCTGCTGTAGCCCATCTGCTTCAAGGTTCGATGTGTTGTGCCTTCAGAGATGGTATTCTGCACACCTTGGGTGTAAAAAGCGGTTGAGTTACTGTTGCCTTTCTATCACCTGGAACCAGTCTGCCCATTCTCCTCTGACATCAACAAGGAATTTTCCTCCACACAACTGCCGCTCACTGGATATTTTCTCTTTTTCACACCATTCTCTGTAAACCTGAGAGATGGTTGTGTGGGAAAATCCCAGTAGATCAATAACTGAAATACTCAGACCAGCCTGTCTGGCACCAACAACCATGGCACTTAAAATGCCTTTCTTCCCCATTCTGATGCTCGGTTTGAACTTCAGCAAGTCGTCTTCACCACGTCTAGATGCCTAAATGCATTGAGTTGCTGCCATGTGATTGGCTGATTAGCAATTTATGTTACCAAGCAATTGAGCAAGTGTGCCTAATAAAGTGGCCAATGAGTGTACATCCCATGGTGTGTGCCGGTATATTATTGTTTATGATGACATCAGACAGTATGGTACAAATATACACAACATTGAATTTCCAGGAAGAGCAATCAGAACCTGGACACACAAGCGACCCAGGAGTGACAAATTCAGGTCTTAATTCTGCGGAGTATAATGGGGGACTTTGGTGAGATTACAGTAACGATCTGCACACAAGCCCTCCTGTGCTTGATTACATCCAGACCCGAGTGTGAATGTTATCTATGATGACCCGTCAGCTCTGCAAACCCCTGGAAAGCCCTTTCCAGAGAGCGGATCAATATGTAACCGTATGAATGAATCATCGTTCTAACGATGTTCGGATGAATCAATCAAGAAACAGTAAAAGTGAGCCGGTGACTGATGGATGCAATTAAAATGATTTACAAACAGTTACTGGCATAGGGACACGATGAATATTTTAATACATATGGGTTAAGTAAGGAAGCAGATGTCAGGCCAATAAACTAAAAAGGCCGCCGTCCCTCATCACTGGGCCTGCCATTAAGACTATGGTGCATTATCCTCAATATAAAACCTGGAATAGGAAGTGTTCACTTTATGTCTATTGCTCATTTATGGGACTGACTGTAAAGCTAGATGGCTCGAATCTCGGCCGGTTCAGCAAGGACCAGGGGGGTTTGGGGCATGGACCCTCAGAGACAGGGGGGGCATGGGCCCCCAGAGACAGTGGGGACATGGAACCTCAGAGACAGGGGGGACATGGGCCCTTAGAGACAGTGGGGACATGGGCCCTTAGAAAAAGTGGGGACATGGGCCCTCAGAGACAGTGGGGCATTGGCCCTTAGAGACAGTGGGGGCATGGGCCCTTAGAGACAGTGGGGACATGGGCCCTTAGAGACAGTGGGGACATGGGCCCTCAGAGCCAGTGGGTACATGAGCTCTTAGAGACAGTGGGGACATGGGCCCTCGGAGACAGTGGGGACATGGGCCCTCAGAGGCAGTGGGGACATGGGCCCTTAGAGACAGTGGGGACATGGGCCCTCGGAGACAGTGGGGACATGGGCCCTCAGAGACAGTGGGGACATGGGCCCTCAGAAGCAGTGGGGACATGGGCCCTCAGAGACAGCGGGGACATGGGCTCTCAGAGACAGCGGGGACATTGGCTCTCAGAGACAGTGGGGACATGGACCCTCAGAGCCAGTGGGTACATGGGCCCTTAGAAAAAGTGGGGACATGGGCCCTCAGAGAGAGTGGGGACATGGGCTCTCAGAGTGAGTGGGGATATGGGCCTTAGAGACAGTGGGGCATGGGCCCTCAGAGACAGTGGGGACATGGGCCCTCAGAGACAGTGGGGACATGGGCCCTCAGAGACAGTGGGGACATGGGCCCTCAGAGACAGTGGGGACATGGGCCCTCAGAGACAGTGGGGACATGGGCTCTCAGAGACAGTGGGGACATGGGCTCTAAGAGACAGTGGGGACATGGACCCTCAGAGAGAGTGGGGACATGGGCCCTCAGAGATAGTGGGGACATGGACCCTCAGAGAGAGTGGGAACATGGGCCCTCAGAAAGAGTGGGGACATGGGCCCTCAGAGACAGTGTGGACATGGGCTCCTTGAGACAGTGGGGACATGGGCTCCTTGAGACAGTGGGGACATGGGCTCTCAGAGACAGTGGGGACATGGGCCCTCAGAGAGAGTGGGGACATGAGCCCTCAGAGACAGTGGGGACATGGGCCCTCAGAGGCATTGGGAACATGAGCCCTTAGAAAAAGTGGGGACATGGGCCCTCAGAGACAGTGGGGACATGGGCTCTCAGAGACAGTGGGGACATGGGCCCTCAGAGCCAGTGGGTACATGGGCCCTTAGAAAAAGTGGGGACATGGGCCCTCAGAGACAGTGGGGACATAAGCTCTCAGAGACAGTGGGGGCATGGACCCTCAGAGCCAGTGGGTACATGGGCCCTTAGAAAAAGTGGGGACATGAGCCCTCAGAGAGAGTGGGGACATGGGCTTTCAGAGTGATTGGGGATATGGGCCTTAGAGACAGCGGGGACATGGGCCCTTAGAGACAGTGGAGACATGGACCCTCAGAGACAGTGGGGACATGGGCCCTCAGAGACAGTGGGGACATGGGCCCTCAGAGGCAGTGAGGACATGGGCTCTCAGAGACAGTGGGGACATGGGCTCTCAGAGACAGTGGGGACATGGGCCCTTAGAGACAGTGGGGGACATGGGCCCTTAGAGACAGTGGGGGACATGGGCCCTTAGAGACAGTGGGGGACATGGGCCCTCAGAGACAGTAGGTTTAAAGTAGTATTAACCACTTGCTTACTGGGCACTTAAACCCCCTCCTGCCCAGACCAATTTTGGGCATTCAGTGCTGTCGCATTTTGACTGACAATTGCGCGGTCGTGCGACGTTGTACCCAAACAACATTTTTAGCATTATTCTCAACAAATAGAGCTTTCTTTTGGTGGTATTTGATCACCTCTGTGTCATTTCTGATCGCCGCTATAAACAAAAAAAGAGCGACAATTTTGAAAAAAAAAAAAAAAAAAAAAAAACAATATTTCCTACTTTTTGCTATAATACAAATCCAAAAAAAAATATATATAAAAAAAATTATTCATCGAGTTTGGCCGATATATATTCTTCTACATATTTTTGGTTAAAAAGAATCGCAATTGGCGTATATTGATTGGTTTGTGCAAAAGTTATCGCGTCTACAAACTATGGGAATTGATTTATGGTGTTTCTATATTTTTTTTTTTCTAGTAATGGCGGCAATCTGCGATTTTTATCAGGACTTTGATATCCCAAAAAGGGTCAAAAATGTCTTCCTTGCTAAAGAAGCTGAGGGTAAAGGTGATGGAATGCCCAAGCATTTCTCCAGACCTAAACCCTATTGAGCATCTGTGGGGCATCCTCAAATGGAAGGTGGAGGAGTGCAAGATCTCTAACATCCACCAGCTCTGTGATGTCATCATGGAGGAGTGGAAGAGGGCTCCGGTGGCAACCTGTGAAGCTCTGGTGAACTCCATGCCCAAGAGGGTTAAGGCAGTGCTGGAAAATAATGGTGGCCACACAAAATATTGACACTTTGGACCCAATTTGGACATTTTCACTTAGGGGTGTACTCACTTTTGTTGTCAGCGGTTTAGACATTAATAGCTGTGTGTTGAATTATTTTGAGGGGACAGCAAATTTACACTGTTAGGGCTCTTTCACACCAGCGGATCATTTGGGTCCGTCTGTCAGTTTTTTAGGCGGACCCGAACGGACGCTCCATTGTCCTCTATGGAGCGAAGGTTGTCCGCGGTGACATGTCCGCTGACATCTGACCCGCCAAAAACAGACAAATGGAAACCCTATTTTTCATCCGCCTGGCGGATCGGATCGGATGAACACGGACAGACGGTCTGTGTTCATCCGATCCTCCATAGAGGAGAATGGAGCTGTGACAGGTCAGTCTCTGCACAGTGCAGAGACTGTCCTGTCATCCGCCGGCTCAGCGGGGATAAATGGATGAATCCCCACTGAGCAGCGGGGCCCGTCAAAACGGGCTCCGCTCGTGTGAAAGGGGCCCTATACAAGCTGTACACTCACTACTTTATATTGTAGCAAAGTGTAATTTCTTCAGTGTTGTCACATGAAAAGATAGAATAAAATGTTTACAAAAATGTGAGGGTGTACTTACTTTTGTGAGATACTGTATATACAAAGAGCTGCTGTAATTTCTGCCTTTTATATCTGCCTAGAGTATGCTTCAAGCCGAAGGGTCTTCTTTTAGCAGCTTTAATAATCAGAATCTTAATTATTATAATATGATTATAGAACCTCTTCAGAAAGTTCATGTTTTACATCCCTTGATTTTCTCAGCATTCATGGCATTTACGACTTTAGACTGAAAGGATCAGCAACGTTTAAGGGAAATGTCTTTTTTCCAGTGAAAACCATTAAGGCCTGCAGTTGAACGGGGAGCAGCTACTTAGCAAAATGACTGCGGCAGATCCATTACTCATTGCCTTGGATGAGGTAATTCCCCTCCTGACAGATGAAGAAGCCAGGCGCGGGTCTCTGATTGGCGGGTGCAGCCACTCTCTGTGACATCATCACAATCAGATCAATTCTAATTTAATGAATAAAGAGCTCATTCGGGTGCGAAGGAGGGGCAGGAGGAAGAGATGAGTACAGGCAAAGTAAATTCACTAGGGGGGGAGGACTGGAGTGATAGCAGGCATAGAGCGTGCAGCTTGTGGAACTACAGAAACCAGCATGACCTACAAGCAATAGATGGGTACCAACACTCTGCCTTTAGGTTAATGGGTAAGTTGCAGTTTTGTTTGAATGAAGAGACGCCGGAGCAAATCAACAAAAAATAACCCGGAAGAACAAACAACGACTCGGTATCCGTCTAGGATGATTTCCATTACTGTTTCTTCTCTATAAGGGACATGGACCCTCAGAGACAGTGGGCACATGGGCCCTCAGAGATAGTGGGGGCATGGGCCCTCAGAGAGAGTGGGGACATGGGCCCTCAGAGAGAGTGGGGACATGGGCCCTCAGAGAGAGTGGGGACATGGGTTCTCAGAGAGAATGGGGACATGGGTTCTCAGAGAGAGTGGGGACATGGGTTCTCAGAGAGAATGGGGACATGGGTTCTCAGAGAGAATGGGGACATGGGTTCTCAGAGAGAATGGGGACATGGGTTCTCAGAGAAAGTGGGTACATGGGTTCTCAGAGAGAGTGGGGACATGGGCCCTCAGAGACAGTGGGGACATGGGCCCTCAGAGAGAGTGGGGGCATGGGTTCTCAGAGACAACTGGGACATGGGCCCTCAGAGACAGTGGGGACATGGGCCCTCAGAGACAGTGGGGGCATGGGCCCTCAGAGAGAGTGGGGGCATGGGCCCGAGAGAGACTCCCGGGTACAGGGGTGAGAGAGACTCCCGGGTACAGGGGTGAGAGAGACTCCCGGGTACGGGGGTGATAGAGACTCCCGGGTACACGGGTGACAGAGACTCCCA